>JAOYSI010010706.1:0-10241 GCA_025775065.1 Hiodon alosoides
TGTTGGTCCGTGCTCTCCGTTTGTCACGGTTTACCCAGCTGTATAAATGTTGGTCCGTGCTCTCCGTTTGTCACGGTTTACCCAGCTGTATAAATGTTGGTCCGTGCTCTCCGTTTGTCACGGTGTACCCAGCTGTCTGTACGTGTTGTCTATGCTCTCCGTTTCTCATGGTGTACCCAGTATATAGCCTGTCTATATCCTACAGTGCCTTCCAGTGGTTGGTTTGAAAATCACAGTAAATGTGATTTCCTCTATACCTTCCCTCGTAAAACTTTTAGCAAAAATGTATTTGATGACAAAATATGATTGGTACAATTATAAATATTAGAATTATATTGGATGAATACAGAATACATTTTCAATCTGGAAATTTTATTCAACGCCAATGTTAACATTCTGTAGAGTGATAAACGCAGGAACAGATTTTGTAGAAGTATAGATTAATCAATATCTAAGTCACTGGTCCCCATTGGTGGAGGCCAGTTGCCATTGGCCACAAGTAGCCAGCGAACCCCCCAGCAGCTGTGACCCTTTTCGATCTCATTTGTGCTGGTAGGTATTGTAAGGTGGAGTACTAGAATTCCTGCTTGTCCACCATGCTTTCTGTGAGGAGATTGAGTTATCTGAAATGGACCTTGCTTTCCCCACAGTGGTAAGTGGGGAACGCATGCGTCATGGAAGTTTGAAGCACGCTTGACCCACTGTGAGGGGTTCTGTGGGTTAATTCGGAGACACTTTTTCAGATGTCTTTCACCTGGTGTTTGTCAGTGGGCGAGGATTTTATTCAATAGAAATGTATTTGCAGGGATTGTGGAGGACTACAAGCCCCCCTTCCATGACGTGGTGCCCAATGACCCCAGCTTTGAGGACATGAAGAAGGTGGTTTGCACAGACCAGCAGAGGCCCAACATCCCTAACAGATGGTTCTCAGACCCGGTAAGTACGCATTACTCTTCATTGCTTGTGCTAGTGGAGCTTGTGCTTTACGAATGGGCGCATTCCAAGGAGTCGCCAAACGCTAGACTGATTCCTGGGTGCACTTTGGCACTGAAATCAATAAGAAATAACTCTTCCTGTCATGGCTTGAAGTCTTAGGTTTTATTTTTTTCCCCCTGGAGCCCAAGCTTGTAGTGCAAACCTTGTTACTTTTAAACCTTAATGAGAGCAGTGGAGCTGTTTACCATGAAAGTTGACCTGATTCTTTGCCTTTCTTTTGTTTCCAGACGCTAACATCCATCGCCAAGCTAATGAAAGAGTGCTGGTACCAGAATCCATCCGCGCGGCTAACAGCCTTGCGCATCAAAAAGACACTGACAAAAATTGACAGCTCCCTGGACAAAATGAAAGCGGACTGTTGAATTTCCTCCAAGAGGGAGGACGCAAGGTCCTGTCGTCCTTTCAGACGCCCGGCGACAGGGAGAGGGGGACCGGCCCGGGCACACAGTGCTCTTAAAGCGGCACAAACTATTTATTGTGAGCACCCGGCGGAGCACGTTTCGGCATCCAAAGAAGGCTTAAAGGGCATTTACAAAGACTGTCAGCGATCGGACATCTTGGGCGACTATCCTTTTTAATCCATAGGAAATGTACTAACGGTCACATTCTAACAGGAAGAAGCGTACTGGGACCTTGGATGGGTTTGCCTCAGAGCTGCCCCCCTCATTGTGATGTGACTTTGCTTTGAGGGATGTCGGAAAATATATTTCACTTTTGTTATTCAACTTTTTTTCGTTGCACTAGCAGTCTTTGCATTCCTTGCTCGAGCTGTTGCGGGAGGCGTTCCAGAAAGGGGGAACTTGCCAAAAACGGATCGGTTTTATATCCTACTTACACCATATCTTACTGTTCTACACCGCTCGCTGGTGGGAACCGGGGCGCGTCCATGTATTTTAGCAGCATCTCTTGCACTGGTGTTTACAACGTTGTTGGAAAGTATTTCGTTTTTCCCTAATGCTTGTACTGAATTTAACATGCCGAGTTGCAAAACCTGGTCGACGTCGCTGCGGCTTGGCCGGGGGGCGAGAGGACAAGTCTTTAATGTGTCCCGTGACGGGCAGGTTTGTGCGCCACCCCACCCCTTTTATTCTTTTCTTTGTTACATATGCTTTGAGTACAGATGCTAAAAAAGTAAATAAAAATACATTTACTAGAAGAAGCAAAAGCCAATTTGCTCTAAAGATCTATCGTCTTATTCCTGAAATGCCTGCATTGTATAATGAAAATATTTTTATTTAATCCGTGTTTTATAATAAGGAGTGTTTTCCATTAATTAAACTGAAAATAATGGAATACTGCGACAATTTTGGCTACTCATTTGTTGTACTTTGTGGTACGGGGTGGGGGGGGGGATCTGACCCATAACTTTTGCACCACTGAAGTGTTGATCTTTAGCTGCAGCTGTTCAGAATGTTATATTTCAGCACAGTATAAACCAGGGCCTTAATTATAATATATATTGGGGGGGAAATATCCCCCCAAAATTAAAATATGCTCAAAACGCCCCCCCAATATATTGACATAAATAAAATAAAAATCTATTTGGCAGATTTGGTCCGGCCCCAATGTTGAATTCTCTGGTAGAAAGTGTTAGTGGATATTTTGATCCCTACAAAATTGACATTAAAATTATATTAATGCATGTTAATGATATAAATGTGCATTACTTTTTTAAGTCCTGGCATAAGGTTCAAATGCAATACTGTTTAAATGCATACGTTTCCAAAGCGTTGCCGGGGCTTTTCCCAATAGTGAATTTGACCGTGAAGTTGACACATAATGTGCAAATGTGACCTGGACAGTGCTGTCTGGGGTTTGGGAACACAAGCTGTGATGAACTGGTGGTTAACCTTCAGGCCAGTGGGCTCCTGCCTCACAAGGCCATGGAACCTGAACTGTCCCAGAAATGATTCCATCAAACCCGTGGCGAATATAACGGAGTTTAGCTGAGTAATAATTAATTAAATTAATGGCATGATGTAATGCTGTCATTGCGCATTGGATGCCCTGTGTTCCTCATCTCGTGTTGTGGACAAATCCAGGCCCGAAATACCCCAACTACCAGAGGCAAGTCTGCCCTCATACCGGTTATCCAGGCCTTACCCCTCAGATTCTTCCTGTATTCCTTGGCATGCAGTTGCAAAATGAGATTTGTGAAGCCGTTTATGCCAATCAACTGTAGGTTTTGCTTTTTGCATTGTTCTTCATCATAACTGCCTGGTAGAGTTTAGCAATCTACTCTAGCAATAGAAAATGTATTTACATTGGAGGAAAATTGGGATTTTTGTGAAAAACTTTGCTGGGCATAAATGTGTCTGGGTACCAAAGAGGGCTTGAACATTGTCTTCTAACAATGCTGTGTAAGCAGATAACTTGGCTGTGATGTTATACTGAAATCATTATAACATTATAACTGTTGACCCTTAAACAATGATTTTAATAGTCCAAATTGCATTCGGCTACTAATTCCTCAGTTTGAATCTAAATTGCGACATCCCGTCTTAAAAGTTCAGTAAAAGGTTTACCTTAAAAGGTTGCGATTTGCCCTGCGCAACACGGATAGATATCATAAACTAGCCAGCAAGAATGTCATGTGTTAGCCAATGTATCCGTTTATTTGAATTGTAATTCACTACAAATGCTGTATTTTTAGAAACTATTTAAACATGTTAAATCACATTGGCCTACTAATTTCTCTGTTTTGCACAGTACAACATGGATTTGTATTGTAATTTATCCAGCAAAAAGGCCATGTACGTATACTTCTGTACAATTTGTTTCATGTAAATGTTGGACCGTACACATTTAAAGCATTTTAAGAGTTAAAATCACATTGGGCCACTGATATAAGGCCTACATATTTTCAGCTGGTTCAGCTGGGTTTTTCCTGGCCCAAAGTATATGTTTATGGTAAATTATCCCTAGAAAGTACTGACCAACCAGATTTTAAAGGTTGACCCCCCATTTCTCAAATTGAATCTAAAGTGGGATATCCATTCTTTGAAATTCAGGTGCGTTTTGTTCAACCCAAGGTGATTTTATGTGCTAATTTAGACTGTAAATATGAATACCTGAATACACATAGGCCAATGTTGCATTTTCAACTCACTTTTTAAAGGTGCAGATACAGACCCAGGCTTTCTATTATATGAAAGCATACATCACCGGGTTGTATTTGTTATTGTTTACTTTAAATGGTTTGTAACCTTGAAAGCCTGGTCAAGAATTCAGGCAAATCATCTCTTCTAGAAAATCACATATCATTTAACGTTTATTGTTCTGGGAGGTCTAAATCGTACTTTTTGAGCTATTATCCTGATTGCACTACTGTAAGTCCCTCTGAAGAAGTGCATCTGCCAAATAAGTAAAACTAAAATTAGGTCATGTACCATGTCCAACCATGGTTGACCAATTGCACGTTCAATTGCAGCGCTGTCTGTTGCTTTATACACTACATGACCAAAAGTATGCAGACACCTTCTTGCCAAACAACTCATTCTTGTTATCATTTCTGTGGGGGCTTGTTCCCATTCAGCCATAAGAGCATTAGGGAGGTACCAACACTGATGATGGGCAATTAGGCTTGGCTCGCAGTCGACGCCCAATTCATCCTGAAGGGGTTTAATTTTCGGGTTGAGGTCAGGGCTCTGTGCAGGCTAGTCAAGTTTTTCCACACCGATTTCTATATGGACCTGACTTTGTGCACCGGGGCATTGTCATGCTGAAACATGAAAGGGCCTTTCTAAATCTGTTGCTACAAAGTTAGAAGCATGGAATCATCTAGAATGTCATAGTAGGCTTGTAGTGTTAAGATTTCTCTTTACTTGAACTAAGGGGCCTAGCCTGAACCATGAAAAACAGCCCCAGACCATTATTCCTCCTCCACCAAACTTTACTATTAGCGCAATGCATTAAGGGAGGTAGTGTTTTGGCATTCTCCAAATCCTAATTAGTTCATTGGACTGCCCGATGGTGAAGCTCGGCAAAATAAAACATTTCGTGTAGCTTCTGACAACGTGCTGATGTTGCTTCCAGAGGCAGTTTGGAATTTGGTAGGGTGTGTTGCAAACGGGGACAGACCATTTTTGCACGTTGCATGTTTCAGCACTCGGTGGTAACGTTTGGTGAGCTTGTGTGGTCTACCAACAGCTTAGCCGCATTACTCCCTGATGTTTCCAGTTCAAAATTACTGCACGTACAGTTTATGGGCAAGTTTGACGATAGTCTATGTTTAGTGGCTGGAGGTTTAGCTTTTGAAAAACTTTAGATTTAGTTTAAGCTTGTTATTTCTTTTGCATTTCTATTTTCACCAGTTTTCTGATTTTGTAAACTATTAGGTATTAAAAAAGACAACTAAAAGATGAAAAATTCCTCCTCTCAGACCGCTTCTGACACACTCTGGTGTGCTACAATAGCAAAAATACAATCGGCCACCAATAATTATTGCTTTTATTTATATAATTATACCTTATTATTTAATTATTTAAATGTAATTTTCTATGGTGCTTTAAAAGTCTATTGTCGAATTCACGTTTTACTTATCGCAGATCACAAAAAAGGTGATTAGAACTTGCTACCAGTACTTGCTACTTGCTACCAGTACCAGTTCTCTTGGTACTGCAAAGAAAATCTCTATGACAGCTAGCACACTGGCCACTTCTCGTAATCACAATTCTTTGGGATTTGCCCAGTAAGAGCGTATTTTGTTGCCGGAAAAACTATGGGTGTCTGCCATCTAAACCATTCAACAGGAAGCAGTGGTTTTACTCTTTCCCTTTGCCGTATGTGTGTACATGTGACATGCATGCATGTAAGATACTCTAAAACTGACATGATGTGGCTGAGCAAGGGGAATACTGGAGTTAATGGCTGCAACAGCCTCAACACTACAATCCCCATGAGGCTAATTGGTCCTGTGGTCACATGGGAATCGTAGTGTTGATATCTAAAAAGCAGGAAGTGACAGGCTTCTGGAGAGGGAAGGAAAGGAGGAATTCGGCTTAGTCAAATTTGTTTTGGATTTTTCTGTATGTAGCCTATTTTTATTTTATTTTTTTTGTTTATTCCGTTTTAGTAAAGAAATTTGAGAGTAGTTTATTTAAACTCACACAAAAACATATTTTGGTTTGATTACTTTCATTTAAAAAAATAAAAATAAAACCAAGGTGTTTGTGGCCTGGGACCCCACCCTAATCCCTTTTGTGGTCAAGACCCACACTTGACCATACATGGATAGCCCCATCCTTAATTTCCATTAAGGTATTTATTGAATCGGTCTGTCTGCCCAGGGGTTCAGCAGGCATGTTGGGTTCCTGTTGGACCAAGGCTGTTCATGTTTGACAGCTTTGGAGTCAGGCTGGAGGTTCTGGGAGCCAGTGACATAGATTAGTGAAGACGGTTGGTTTGGACAGCGAAACACAACATAAAGGGCCATCAAAATGCCCTCTGACCCCTTGCAGTCGGCTGATGCAGTGTAGGCACGTTTTGCTGAGCTTTTAATATTCAGGTAGAAGTATTCTGTTGGGAAATCGGCCAACTTGCAAGACCCAGAGGACAAACTAAGAAGGCCCTAATGGTGCAGAGTGACTGAATACAAGGTAGTTACATTACCTTGAGGAGATAATGTTAATCCAGCCAATGCAGTCGCATGTCGCTCCATTCACTGAATTCCAGATTGTGTGCTTTGATCTACAAATAACAGCCGGTTACATGGTTTTCCAATCCTGAACCATCTCTCTTTTAAAAGCCATCAACTTCAATAGTGTGAGAAAAGACTAGATCAGCTCAATCAAATGATAATTTGATGGAAATTCTTAAGTGTTCTGCTGAAATTAAAAACTGCAAACACAGGGGTCCTCCAGGACTAGAACTAGGAACTCCTGGTGTAGACAGTGACTGAAGAGGAGCCTACAGGTGTGGCCAAGCCTCAGTACATGTCATTCCCAGTTGCAGTTTAAAAGCTATTGGGAACCTTCCACTACCATTGCCCAGGCAAGATACTGCTACTCATCAGCATCCACAGAGAGGCTTCCAAGTTCTTGTGGGTAAAATAGCCCCTAATTACTGTTCAGAAGAACTCTGGGGTTTGTCTAATAGGGAAAAATTTAAAGTAAATCATTGTTGGTGTGATCTTCTGTTTTCCATTTCTGTATACCCTCAGTAATCTAATTTTATTTGTCTTGTAAAACTAAGTGAAATTTCTAGGTACAACAAATCCCCTAATAAAACTAAAGTCAAGAAACTAAATAACTGCACAGACCTAGACAGAATTTCCAAATGGATTGTGGAAATAACGGAAAAAATAAATCGGATCTCTTGTTGGTTTATTTCTGGCCGTTTATCAAATTTATTGCGAGTCCACGCACTGCGCAATACACGTTTTTTAAAATCTCAATGCACTCTTACGTACGTCCTAGCAATAAATCATTCGGATTCTGTCAAACTTCGCCCGGCAGTGGCAGGTTATCCCCCAGTGTTGACTGTGTTGAGAGAACATTAATCCTCTTTAGTTCAATCCGTCGACTGGGGCGGAGCACCTGCTCCTATTGCGTATTCAATTCTCTGGCTGCTTTGGAGTGGAGCAATGCGGAGTTGCTTGATAGACTTTCAGTGAAAACCGGTGTAAAATGAACTTATATGAAGATATCGTGTAGTGTGCGGCGGTTTCTCGAAGCTAGCGGATGAGTATGCGACCATGACTCGTCCCAGGAACTCTACTTTCGGGACGGCGCTGATATTTCTGTCGGTCGCTCAGCTCGGCTCAGGTAGCTACTGAACCTCCTTCTGTTTTCTATTAGGTGTTTTTTTTAAAGAAATATTCTCTTTATGGATGATATGAAATTAAAGAAAATGTTAGTACATAGATACCTGTACCGACAGTTTATTTATTACAATAAACTGAATGGGCTTTTTTTTTTTTAATTGCTGCGTGGTTCAGTAATCTTCTTAGTGATCCAACAGGGGTAGAAAGCCGGCTTCGATACAAACAAATCGGAAGAATGTTAACTTTTAATGAATTCACTAATATAGATTATGAACATGCATTATTAATACGTATGTCCGAATCTGCAACCAAGAGGGCAGGCTTAATGAATAATTTGGACACAAATTACATACCTAGTCGTTGTTGTCAATCGAGTTGACAGTAGATATCTAGAGCCTCGTGTTTAGTTTCCTATTACTGCTGATAAAAATACTAATTGGTAACCATTTGCCCATGCATTTTTGGCGCTTTAAACACGTATGCTCCCGTTTATGTCTATATGAAAATAAACTGTTGTCCAAAATAATCCAAAAATTGCTGTACTTCCCATTAGATTAAATAAGAGGGTTATTATGGGCTCTCCTTTTACACAAAGTTTGTGAAGAAAAAAAAAAAAAAGAAAACTCCTAGAAGTATGACTAGTACGGCAATGTTTATTTATTTAAAGCATACATGGCAATTGGATCTTTAAGAAAAACATAACTCTAGGCATACAAGCTACTGACAACAAGGTTTTAAACCAACCATTTATAAAAATGTGGATATATTATGAAAAGAAAAGGTCTCCGTTTACTCAGACATCCCCAAAGACTTCAACCATTGGCAAATTAGTGTTTGGGAAAGATTACAATCAACAAAAAATATATATTTTTATTTTTCAGAATAAACAACAAATATTTTTGGCATCAAACCACAAAAGAGAAGTGCTTGTGTGATGAATAAGTCAATAACTCTTGCACTTACTTGTAGGAATCATCTAAGTATCCTTGGCAGGTGCATGTAGCCGCTTTTCAGTGGTGTGTGGTGACAGAATATTCATTAAAGGCCTTTGCATATTGAAGCCTGCACACTTCATCAGCGTAGGTGTATGATTTATCCAGGCTTATGTCTCACACATAGAAGAGTCTGGCCTTTTCTCACTCCTTTTTATTTGTATTGCAATCTACCCAGTCAGCCAACTTGGCTTGCCTTTGGCACACTGGCGAGTCTTGTGTTCTTGACAAACACTATAAATATTAAATTGTGTGGCTGCCTTAAAACTCCAGAATTCTAAGAAAGATAAACCTGTCTGTTCAATTAGGATTAATTTCTTTTATTGTATGGAAAGTCCAAACCACATTGGAATGTGACATGCAAAATACCGGGCAGTGTATTAGGGTACATCTGTTAAAATCTACGCAATTTATTCATACCTGAACCATAAGCACATAACACAAAACTGCATTACAACCACTCCTGGATATTTAGACTGGGTTTACTGGCACAGTAAACTGCATTATAGCAACGTCTGGACATTTAGATTGGGTTGTCCAGCACAGTAAACTGCATTATAACAATGTCTGGGCATTTAGATTGGGTTGTCCATCACAGTAAACTGCATTACAACCACACCTGTTTTTTTAGACTGGGTTGTCCAGCACAGTAAACTGCATTATAGCAACGTCTGGACATTTAGATTGGGTTGTCCTGCACAGTAAACTGCATTATAACTAGGTCTGGACATTTAGATTGGGTTGTCCGGCACAATAAACTGCATTATAACAACGTCTGGACATTTAGACTGGGTTTTCCGGCACAGTGAACTGCATTATAACAATGTCTGGACATTTAGATTGGGTTGTCCGACACAGTAACCTGCATTATAACAATGTCTGGACATTTAGATTGGGTTGTCCAGCACAGTAAACTGCATTATAACAACGTCTGGAAATTTAGATAGGGTTGTCTGGCACAGTAAACTGCACGACAGGTTGTGGATCTCGCCAATGAGTTCTGTAAGAGGAGCAACTCTTCTATTATACAGTGCTTATTCATTTTAAGTAGGTGCACAACAATTTGTTTAACAATTTGTTTAAACTCTATGCTTTAGAGTAGTCTGAAGGGAGGCTAAACATCCTTGTTTATCTTAATTTGCAGTTACTGGTATGGCAATTCTGAGAAACATGACAGACAAAGCAGCATAAGCTCATTCATAAGCTTGTATTTATTGCAGGATGAAATGTTTGTAATGGAAAATTGAAAGGTGAGTGTTTTAGAAAAACCTCATATTCATGAAATTCACATTCGAACTGTTATAGCACACATTAGGTTGTTTGTCCTTGGGTTAATCATACAGGTTTGGAGATTCTAATGTACCCATGTTTAAAAACTGTATTACGACAAATGTACCAAGGTCACTGTGTCATAATCGGTTTCTGTTGATGTCCATTTTACCCCTTTGAGCCGGACATGAGCGCGTTTAGTTTCCATTTAGGAAATATAT
>JAOYSI010010708.1:0-10240 GCA_025775065.1 Hiodon alosoides
CACACACACACACACACACACACACACACACACACACACACACACACACACACACACACACACACACACACGCCCACCCCGCGCACACGCGCGCACCCACCCCGCACGCACGCGTACAAGATGCTTCCAAAGTAGTTCGTTATCAAAACAATATGATTAATTCAGTTTCCCACTTGACAATATAACTTTAAATTTATCTACATGTATGTTGCATGAAATAACACTGTAAAAAAGCAATGTTCATTTTGCCACGTTCTTATTCATTGTTAATCATTGCATTATTGACATTAATTTAATAAAAACAATATTGCAGACAATTCAGAGCCCTTATTTTACCGTTTCGTTTTTCTTCTTGCCAACTTCCCATTGCACAATGAAACAAGACTACACACTCAGCTGTGAAAAGTCATAGATGTTTCTCCCACACTTCATTTTCTGGTCTCACATAGTACGGATTGCTAGAATATTCCCAAAGTCAAAGCTGAGGTCTCGATATCATTAAGGCTGGATTTGCAGAGAGAAAGGGTATTTAACAAAAGAGAGAATTAGTTCCAGCAACTAAGATGATCCTGGAAGAATTCCAAGGGCTTCCAAGGGAAATTAATTTTCAATTAACACAAGGTTTTAGTTCATGCATCAAAATGGAAAAATGATAAACATCTAAGACTTCTTCTGCTCAGCACTGTGTGTGAATATATAATAGGTTTGTCCCAAAAAGGTACAATTATTGTTGTCATTTTATTTAATATAATTTTTTTTGTGTTATATGTAATGCTATGTCTAGTGGTTGGAACCCCGAACGTCTGGCCTTATTTATTTAAATCTGCTTTAAATAAATAATATAAACGCTAATTCCAGAAATCTACACCATCCTCTGGGTGTAATCTATATGTAAGTATTGTTAAAAACAGCCTCCTCAAATATAATTGCCAAAAATAATCTATTGTATATATGGACCCATTTTAATTCACTATTGTCATTAACTCTAAAAAAAATTCAAATGAATCAATTCTTTTGGGTGTGAAAGAAGCAGGTGGTAATTGAGACAGGTAATTTAGAGTTCACATGAGCAAATAGTGGGCAATTAACAGCTTTGGGATTGCCATGTGACATCTTCAATACTATCTTATTTTCTATGCAGTCAGGCAAAACAGAGGAATTTACCTATAACACTGTACCACACTGACATTAACAGTCAAAAAGATCTATCTCACAAGACCGTTAAAGTAAAACTCATAGCTGATAAATGTCCGTCAACAAGAAAAAAACTAATTTTTTTGTGAGCCAATATTGTGAAAGCTAAATAAGGAGAAAGATCTTGGGGAAAATTACTTATTTGAAAGGGTGTGAATAAATTTTAGTAAAAATATTCCATCATTTGTGCATTACGTGGCAATGCCCTGACCAGGGCTGTTAAAATTTTGCTCATCTTTACTGGAGATGAAAAACAGAAAAAAGACTGAACACCTGTTTTTGCTTGTTAAACAGGCTTCTTTCCTCCTTCAGTTCATAAAGGGAAGAAACAGCTTTGCAGGGCATTGTACAGAGCCCCTTCTGAATCCGTGAATCCATCATGATGTCCTACTATATGGATTCTAATGGGTTAACTGATCAATTTGTTGTTAAAAAATAGAAAATCAAGCAATCACATTATATTTAAATAGCTGTTTTTTTAAATGACAGTACTCAAGGGTGCTACACAAACTTCAGATTGTGATGTGATACATGGTATCAAAATGATAAGATACCAAATATGGTATCTTTTGATAATGCGCATACTCTTATTTGCCCCAGTTTATTTTGTATACTTAACCCAAAAACCTGACATAGATACTCTTAACTCGTATAATATTATCCATAGAAGAAACCGTAGTCTATAAAATAGGAGCCTATTTGATAATACAATTAGTTGTATTTACAAACCCGATGGTTAGAGTTTTGTTAGCTAACTGTGGTGGAGAAACAGAACCTGGAAGAGACGCAGAGGTGGCGATGAGAGATTCTCTCCAGTTCCATCAGTGAACCAAGCCCACCTGGGAACTAAAACCCTAATACCGTGTTATTCAGACGCCCCTGAATAACACAACGAAACCCTGATTTAGCTAGTCATTGTCAGTCACATAGGTAGATCATACAAGAATGTTGTAAAGTCATTTTCAATCCAGTGACTTGGGCCATCTCCAATAAATCCTGAATGTTTTCCAATGAGTTATGGCTCAGTCTTCGTATCCAGCGCTGCAAATGAGGGAAAAAAACATCGTCGGAAGGAACGGGTCTTCACAGCAGTGTCCAAGTGCGTTTAGGACAGAGCTTCTTCTTTTCACATAGCTTCAGTTATAGCCCTTTGGCAGTGATGGGTATATCGAATGGTCAGAGAGAGTGCAGATAAAACTCGACACTAAAACTCAAGCCCTAATGTAAAAAATTAAAAAGGAAAACATTTAAAAAGACGAAAAAGAGCCTAAAAAGCACAAACATGTTTGCCTTTTTGTTTGAAAATAAAATTTAAAAAAATGCAAGTTATGCTATCTCCCATAAATAACAGCAAGGAAAATCACTAAATACTTAAGGCATACAGCGCACGCAAAACAGTAAAACAAGACACATTTTCATACAGTCAAATATGTCGAGATGGACTGCAGAGGAATGTGTAAGGAAATAGCATTTCTGTTCTCACCAAATATTTCATGAACCAATCATCTAACCAATGGAATGAATCTGTGGCGGACTGAAGTGCATCTGGACTGATCCCAAGTCAGTCAACTGGAGGGTGATATTTTCAGCACAGCCTGAGATGGAGGCGTGAGAAACGAAGAGAAAAGAAGCAGCCACAGTTTGCAAAGCGTCTGATTAGTCCAGTCTCGCGAGGAGGCCCACCAAAGCTATAGAGCGCTGTAGCAGAGACCATTCGGGGGGGGGTAGAGGCTTTTTCATCCAAACCAAAGGACCCAATCCCTGTCCAATGGCTCCAAGAGGCCCGTGACAAAAAGGGGAAAGTTATTCTTGTCTGACATTTGTTACCGACAGCACTGATCAGACGGAAGAAAACAGAGGTCACAATAATTATGTCACGATGAGTAATGCCAAAGTAACTCAACATGGTGTGGATTAAAACAAGAAATTTCAAAACCCAAAAGGTGACACAAAGCACAGTACCTTGTAGGGGTAAAACCCAGATCTTGGCCAAGTCATGGAAAACAAACGCCCTGGTGCGTTTCTGCACCATCGGGCCAAGTATTACATCCCACACTCCTACAGTAAGGAATACCTCTCCTTTCATATACTAGGAATAATATAGATATTGTGCTCTCTCAACCTCAGCCTACACTAGGGTGCAAGGTTACTCTGAGCCAACCTTCAGGGTTCACTGCATGTTTTAGATACAGCCATCAGATGTGGTCATGGGTGCAATGCGGAAACACCTTCCTTTTAAAACTCCCCGTCTGTCTCTTCAGACAGCGTGGTGCAAACCCCCCGTCTGTCTCTTCAGACAGCGTGGTGCAAACTCCCCGTCTGTCTCTTCAGACAGCGTGGTGCAAACCCCCCGTCTGTCTCTTCAGACAGCGTGGTGCAAACTCCCCGTCTGTCTCTTCAGACAGAGTGGTGCAAACCCCCCGTCTGTCTCTTCAGACAGCGTGGTGCAAACCCCCCGTCTGTCTCTTCAGACAGAGTGGTACTGGCAGTGGGCTTGAATGAAATAATCTGATACCTGTCCCTAACAGGACCATAGGCGTGAGCCATAAATACGCCCTATATAACTGATTATGTAGAAGAGAATACATGTAACTTATATAGATTTAACACGACTGAAACTGTTCTTTCAGTATAGGTTTCTAAGCAGTGCCCTACCCGATGCCCCTGTAACATGCCTTACTTGTGAAGTGGCAAAATTCGGTATTCTAAAAGTATTTATGTTCGTGTTATGTTAGCGTCACTCAATAATTATATATTAAAGGTTAATTGTCCTACCTTGCTTCCCAAAGGATGTATTTATATTTTCTAAATTTTATACAATGCACACAATTTGGTACTTAAATTTGTCAAACGGTTTTCTACATAAAATAAATTTGCTTTCGTATTTAATTTATTACGCAGAAACTAAATTTTTTGCGATTGTGAATCCGTCAGAACAGATTTTGAAGAAAACCTGCATGTTTTCCAATTTAACGAATCAGAATGTACAACATTACTTAGCACTCATACATTCTTCGTTTTGAATATTTTTTTAATATATTCCAAACATTCTAAAAACATTTCTAATATTAATACATATTAGTACACATTGTCCATGTCTCCACAACATATTTGAAATATTAATAGATATTAATAAATGACTAGCTATATTCAATAATTTATGATACAACTTCCTTGTTCATTAATTAGACACGTTTGTGTAAAATAAGTTTGTTGTCTGTTTATACGTTTGATCGCGGCCCAACTTTACTTTGCACTTGGAATGCCTACCCTTAGTTATAGTTTTCCTAGAAAGAAGAAGGGTCTCTTGCTATAATGAAGGCGAACAGACAGTTTTAAGCTACACAATTCTGTTGCTGTTTTTCGTACGTACTTGAAGAGGGCATGACTGCTAACTTGTTTAGGTAATCAGTAATACTTAAACTACTGACGACGCTATGGATATGGATGGTAACAATGGGTGCAAGCACACAATGGTTTAATGGCGTCTTTACACAACCAAGGGAATAACCTTCCATCGGGACCAAACCAAAGTAAACTTCATAAAATTAATCTGCAGTTCCCGGACACACTCCCCAGCACCTTCCTGCCTTCTCCACCAGGGGGCCTCGTTGTCGAGTTGACACTGAGTGGATGGGAAAATAACCGAAAAGCAAGAAGAAGTGAACATGTAGCGATTTGGGGGAGGGGGAGGATGAGATTCTTCACAGAAACCACAGAGGTGTGGTGCTGAGACCGGTCACCATAAAACCAATTCAGAGCAGTGATTAAACCCAACACTTTCAACATCATCAAGGTGCTTGTCACAAACAAAACCACATTTAAGGATGTTAAGGATTCTCCATGGCTGGCACAGGTTTTTAGAACAATACGGCATAGAAACTATGAATGACTACGTGTAGCTTGACCAGCGGCCACGTGATAAAAACGTAATATCTTAATCGCCATAAATGTCATGCAGTTTAGAGACACTGGCTTCAGTGATGTCTTTACAACGATCTTACGCTAAGACCTACAGGATTAAAACAATTTACAAGTCAAAAACATAATGGGCGAAAAAACTACGCAAGCTCAAGCTAGCTGCCCATTAGGCCAGTTCACACAGCCTCAAGATGCTATATTTATGTGTTGGTATATACACACACACCCGCTTTGTACCTACGGCCAGAGGAGCACCATCACAGGCACCATCACAGGCAATGCTACCGTCTGGTTAGTGTTCCAGAGAATTCAGGTACAGGAGTGTGCCAGGCATGGATAATCCTGAACACGAAAGGACTAAAACACTCACAGAAAACAAACAAACATGAGAACATTATCCTTCACGGATGACTCCAATGCTGCCCCTTAAAGGCATGTGAAAACGTGTTTATCAGACACTCACAGAATATACAACTGAATGTTTGGGCATGTTAGTTGTACATTAACTACCATTCATGGACCGTCATTAATAGAAGAATTTAAAAAAAAAAAGTAAAAAGAGGTCAGTTACTTGGTTGAACTCCCTGTGAACCTTCCCCAATAGGAAGGGTGACGTCTGTCTCTCTGGGCTTACGCTACACTTCCAATCCAGAGCTCGAGAAGAAACAACCTTCTCCAGATCCAAACGCAAAGGGTGGACCCCAAGGCTGGAAGCCAAGAAGTGAAAGGGGGATCTGGAAGACCTATGAGAAGACCTGGAAGACCTATGAGGACGAGAGAATCGTGTGTGGAAAGGAAGGCCAACGTTAGCGAGAAACTGAAGGTGATGAAGATACAGCAACTGGAGACATGTCTTGATGGTCCTGTCCTGTCCTTATGGAAGCTCTCTTACCCAAGATATCACAACATGTAGGACAGTCTGATATAGTTTAGGAGATAATAATCGTTACAATAATAATACCATCTCGTGGTTTTCTACGGCAGCCAGTGCTTATCATCAGTTCCCCAGAGTTGTCGAATGGGTCATTCTGCGCTGCCACCAGGACCAGCCTACCCCATGGTCCCTCCTGTGACGCCGATGTCCCTCAGAGCCGAGTCTGGGCTTCGGGGACGTAGATCTCGATGCTGTCGGCGCTTTCCGTGGCCGAGTTCTGCCGCACCGACGCCGCACGTTTGGCCGCCATCAGCCTCTTGCGGGCCTCCTGTCTCTGCTTGTCGGAGTCGCCGCCGCCGCCGCCCTTCTCCGTCGCCTTGGGCTTCGAGGGCTTCTTTGGTACCGGCGGCGGCTGCTTCTTGTCCTCCTGAAACCACAAATCAGTCTGGGGTCGGCAGGGGCATGGCGAGTGGCTGAACCACTGCACACTGAATCTCCCTTTTCACTCACAAATCTACACATGAAAGTGGGACGCCAGCCTGTGGAGGTTCAGAAGGGACCATTATATGGGTGTCGTCCGACCAGCGTCCTAAAACTGAGTTTTAGCAAAGCTTAAATGCAAGCAAGCCCGAGTGTCCTCTGAGGACTACTGTCCTGGCCTAATAAAAACACGACCATTTCCTTAGTGAGTGAGTCAGTAAAGGAGCTCACCCGAGCGCAGACTGAGCCCTATGAGCTGGAGCTCGCCCGAGCGCAGACTGAGCCCCGTGAGTTGGAGTAAAGGAGCTCGCCCGAGCGCAGACTGAGCCCCGTGAGCTGGAGTAAAGGAGCTCGCCCGAGCGCAGACTGAGCCCCGTGAGCTGGAGTAAAGGAGCTCACCAGAGTGCAGACTGAGCCCCGTGAGCTGGAGTTCACCTGAGTGCAGACTGAGCCCTATGAGCTGGAGTTCACCTGAGTGCAGACTGAGCCCTATGAGCTGGAGTTCACCTGAGCGCAGACTGAGCCCTATGAGCTGGAGCTCTCCTGAGCGCAGACTGAGCCCTATGAGCTGGAGTTCACCTGAGCGCAGACTGAGCCCCGTGAGCTGGAGCTCTCCTGAGTGCAGACTGAGCCCCGTGAGCTGGAGTAAAGGAGCTCGCCCGAGCGCAGACTGAGCCCCGTGAGCCGGAGCTCGCTGACCCAGCCTGGGCACAGGGCACAGGGCATCGGGGGCGGCAGTACCTTCCTGTCTGGAGAGTCAGCCAACTGCCAGTCGTTGGATTTCAGCTGGTAGAGCTCGTCAAACTTCAGACTAATGTCTTCTATGGAGAGCTGCAGCAGATCCCAGAATCCAGCCAGGTCCTGAGCTGTGGGTCGAGGGTTGGCGTTGACATTCTAATGGGGCAGCAGGTAACAGGTCAGGTTGGGACAAACCGAGAGACTCTCTCCTGTAAGAATGGCTGACTTCATCGCAAGTTCACTCTTAAACACTAGGGGGTGCTCCTGCACCAGTCCCGTCATGTGGTAACATATTCACCACGTTTAAGAGCTGCATCCGACTTCGGAATGAACATTGAAGCGCCGGACGTTTTGCACAGGTTGAGACAACCCAGCATGCAAGAACAGAAAGCAGAAACATTCCGTTTTTTTAAACACTCAGGTGCCTGCGAGTTCCTGAAACCGCACAGGCACCTTTAAAAGGCAGATGACTACAATCGACTGATGGGAGTTGAAGTCCAAAGCCATATTTATCACACTGTGACCATACACCTCGGGCACTGTTATCAACATCTCCATGAAAGGTGCTGTGGCAGAAAGCCATCTGAACATGGATTGAAAGGTACGCACTATCACTCACAGTCTCCGTAGTGGACACACTCCGGTAAGCGGCTAAGCTTCATTATGCTAATCCCCTCATAACAAACATCAACAATGGGGCCTCTTTTGTTAAACATTGTAATAGAAAAGCACGGTGTGACCATGATTCCCGGATAATTCTCCTAGGCATTCCCAGGAAAGGCCCCATTCTGTCACACAGCCAACTCATCACCCGCCTTCTATGGCTGAGGACACGAGTTTAACGCCAACTCATCACTCATCACAGGACACCGTTCCTCACTCTCCTACAGGTGCCATCCCAGCAGCTGGGGGAGGCCGATACTCACCATGTTCTGATCACAGAGTCCTCTGAACTGTTTGAACTTCTGAGACATGAGGAGCTGTGCACAGCCCACGGCACTGCGGACTTTCCCCAGCACTGAGGAGAAACGCACACAGCAGGATCAGCCAATCAAAGCCTGATCACACCGCTACTCTCCCTTTAATTGGGTCAAATCCCCCTGGCACAGAAGTGGGCTTTGGTTCTCACCCTCTTCTGAGAGCTGGTTGTCTTTGGTCTCCAGCTCCATCTGCTGACACCAGCCCTCCATACGGCCCGTCTCGGCCTGCAGCAGCTTCAGGAACCAGAGGCCATCCCTGCGACAGGCCGGCGCCCCGGGCTGCGAGGGGGCGCTGGGAGTGCTCCCGTTCCCACTCTCCAACCAGGGGTCCGGAGGGGGCAGCGAGGACGGGTCAAGCGCCGGGTCCAGACTCTCGGAGGAAGAGGAGGAAGCGGAGGAGGAGGCGGCGCTCTGCGTGGCTGCGTGATTGGACAGCTGCCGCGCGGCCACGCCCTTCTCGTTGCCTTGGGAATACTGAGTGGAGGAGTCCACTGACTGGCAGGCGCTGTTGACCATGGCCTTCTCCGAGGGTTTGGCGTTGGGGGGATCCTGTGTGTCCGTGTCCGATTCTTGCTTGGATGTCATGTTGACGGAGGGGCTGGGCCTGAAGACGCAAACAGAGACAGGGTTGGGTGGGCGAGAGAGAGGGCTGTTCTGTTCATCTTCTACTGTAGGATTAAAGACATGATGATGGAGGGACTGGGAGATGGGGGGAGATCCTGGAGCTGCCAGACAGACAGACAGACCGCTGACTGACCCCGACATCGACCCTGCTATTACAGTCCACAGACAGAGAAATAACCACCGCGCATCCTGTCACCTTTAAAGAATCAGCTGGACAGATGGCCATGAAAAAGTGAAGATAAGGCGCAGGATATCAATGGGGTTTACGTCATCTGGAGTGAAAACGGTTTTAAAGGGCCTTTCCACATTCAGTTGGGTTTACGGTGACATGAAGCAGCAGTACAGGCCAGGAGCACCCTACTCACTGCCAGCCGTCCTCTACTTGCACTCCGATTGACTGAAATCTGGACAAAGGCGTGGTTTCTTCCTGTTGGGCTGGCTGAACACAGTCCACCTGTCAATCCAAACATACACCATTACATTCCCTTTCCAGGTTGAGTAGCCGATTTCCGGAGAACTAGTTGGCCTTAAATGTATACTCGTTTTGAGATGGATAACACCTTGGTCTTAAAAAAAAAAGGACAAATCAACCCTAGGATATTATGTATTCTCCTCTCTAAAAACCAGTAATATCATCGTCATGATATTATCCTCGTAATCATAATCATTACTAATAATATACAACTACCTGTATCCCGATGGACGAGAGCTTTCTTCTGGGAACAGGCTTTATCTGAGGCTCGTCGACCGTCAAGGCGCCTTTGGCCGTGCTGAGGAGTTCATGCTGGGTGTCCTTGTGAGGGCTGTACGGGGGGTCACGGGGGTCACGGGGGTCACGGGGGGCGGAGCGAAGGGCCAGGCTGCCAGCCCGCGTGCTGTCCAGGCTATCCGAGGAGTTGCTGCGTCCCGACTGGCTGTTGGCCTCGCGGTTGTCCAGGTAGGTGTCCTGGGCAGACTCCGTGCTGCTCTGCACCGTCACCGAGATGTAGGGCTTGGAGGTGGTGCGCGGGGGTACTGGGGGTGGGGCCACCTTTTTACAGGTGGTTATACACGTGGAAACTGAAGGGGAGAGATGGGAAAGGAAGGGTAGGTTTGAACACAGTTCCTTCACGTCGACTATTGCATTGACCAGCATGGGAGACCGAACAGGGAGTGCTGATGTGATGGAGTTCAGCGTTGGGAGCGGACACAAAAAGATAGTGGGACGGATGAGTGAGCCAGCCATGGTGAGTCAACAGCGAATGGGAACCAGGGCCTGGTAACTCAATTTCCTAAAGACAATTAAACCCAAACGCAGCTGTCAGCCACGCCCTCAAGCCGGGAGAAAACCCTCCCCCAATCCCTCTATCTCTGGCTGCTCTCGGACTGAGCACGCCCTCCTGTGCTACACAATTAAACCCAAACCCAGCTGTCAGCCACGCCCTCAAGC
>JAOYSI010010710.1:0-10240 GCA_025775065.1 Hiodon alosoides
TCTCTCTCTCTCTCTCTCTCTCTCTCGCTCTCTCTCTCTCTCTCTCTCTCTCTCTCTCTCTCTCTCTCTCTCTCTCTGCGTTCATTGCTTAACTTTATTTGGATTTAGGGATTACCTTAATGGATTTTCCATTTAAAGCCAGTGTTAAAGCTGCATGGGAAGGGGGTGGTTTAACAGGTAACACCTCAATGTACTGTAAATGTTCACCCAATGTGCCTTTAATTGCGTCTTGTTAACCTGTTTTACACATGCTATAAACTCAAAGTGGTTCCTTTTTTTAAATCAAGAAACGTCTACCTGCTTGATCAAACATATATTAAATCGTCATATTAAGTTGTCATATTAAATTCTCATATTAAGCACAACAATAGGTTCTGAAGTGAGAAAAAAAAAAGAGTGTAGGCTAAATTGACTAAAATTACTTATTGGAAATACGAACTCACCGTTCTTATATTATACACTAATGAGATACGACGGAATGACAACTGAATGATTGAGCTGACTTTCCACGGTATGGATATTTATTGTGCAGACAATAAAGTGTTGTCCTTGGCTGTTCATTTCCTAAGCTCCTGTACACCCATAACAAGCAGTTGTGATTTAAGCGCTTTCATCATACAGTCACACAGAGTAGTTACACTTGAAGAATGACAGGGAGTGTCAACAGACCCCTGAAGAATCAGGCCAGGCTTTTAAATAGACATTTGCATGTTAAACGGCAGCTGTTTCCAGTAAAATTTCAATATTCAATCTGTTACGGTCCTGGGCTGTGACGTTTTTCTTTAAATTCATATATAAACACGTTTTTTTTTTTTTTTTTACCTTTTATTATGTTTAATCAAGCACAGCCTGATATGATGTGCTATTTTTTTTTCTTCCTTGGTCATGCCAATGAACAGTTTCAAATTAAATTAGGCTCCTTTTGGAGTCACGTTTTTTGAGAGTGACATTTACCAGAGGTGTTTCGATTCGACTGTTGACATATATTTTCATTAAATATTCTTCAGCAATTCCGTTCCTATCTACAGTTGGTCTCAGCTCAGGCAAGAGACGCTTTAACCATTTCATTGCAAAAAAAAAAAACGTTAGGTCATAGCCCAGATCATCATTTTAAACACATCTGAAATGAAAACAACTGCGTACATCAGTTTGCCTTCTTGAAATATGTGACCAGAAAAACAACTACCCAGAAATTCATCTTCATTTTCGACTGTCTTCAAATGTTTTTTTTTTTGTTTTTTTTGGAGTATTTTGGATTCCTGGAATTTTTTTGGGGGATATTTTGGAACCAGTCAGTGGAGAGTATTTTTCGAATGATTTTCCACAACACATTATTCATGAACACCTGTAGACTAATTCAAGTCAAGATCAGAGGTTGGCACACTGTGGTGGGTAACCTTGATGGTAAGCCCAGCCAGGAGGTGGTCAGCTAAGTTGTGCAGGGTCTGGTGGAGAAGCCCCAGCGCCAGTTAAATTTTTCTCCTGAGGAAAGCAGTGAAAAGATCAGTGACACTAAGCCCAGGAATTACCCTAGATATTGCCCTCTGTGCTCTGCAAATGAAATCTTACAGCAGAGAGGAAGAACATTGTGGTTAACACTCCAAAATCGGTTTCGTCCAGATCACAGCTGGCAGGGCACGGGAGGGGGTGGGGTATCCATTTGAGGGTTGGGGGCGGGCAGCTTGAGCGCACTGTGGAGTTTCCCCCTGTCTCTCGTGCCCTTCGTTGACTGGCGGGTCACGTCGAGGGCCGGGAGGCGATGAAACCAGAACTCAGGCCCACCTGTCCCAGAGCCATGGCCAGTCGCGGTGGTGAAACGGGGCACTTTGCAAAACTGCTGTGATCATAACCTTCAAAAACGCCCCAACCCTCCCAGCTGTCCGCCGTGCTGTGCAGGGTCCCTGCAGCAAGGGTCGCCTTGCTTACACGGGATCTTTATATATAGCCCCGACTTAGGAGCTAAATAGGCAGGGCGCTCTGTACAACCCCCCCCCCAGTTTTCTCAAAATAGATGATGCACATCCACATATTGAGTTGAGGGGATTTGACGGTTCTAAAAAAAAACATGAATGTTTACTTAGAGCCGTTTCTACGCTTGTACTCTCTTCTAAGAAAAGCGGGTGGTAATTTGCAATCCAGCACCAAAACAGTGAGCTCGTTGGGTCTGTGACAATTCGTCCCTGTCAATCTGGCCTGAGACGATAGATACCCGTGACAATTAAACCCCTCAACAATTGGTCCCCACCATAAATCATATATTTTTTACCATTCATCCCCTCAACAATTGGTCCCCACCATAATTCATCCCTGTAACGATCAACCCCTCAACAATTGGTCCCCACCATAATTCATCCCCCAAACAATTCAACCCCTCAACAATTGGTCCCCAACATAAATCATCCCTTTTTTACTATTCAACCCCTCAACAATTGGTCCCCACCATAATTCATCCCTCGTATATATCTACAAGGAAAAAATCTACCTGCTTTATTTTTGGCAGTTTCAGAAGCAAAGTACTGAATATGAGCAACTCCATTGGGGTGGAATGCTCCTATCAGCAACCGGAAGTGATAAAAAGTCTAATTTGGCCATAATACGGAAGATTCAGAACCATTTCTTGTCTGCATTGAAATTGAATTAGTCCGTAAACTTTCATTTAGCCCAAAAACCCTGTTTTACCCATAACATTTTGACTTTGTGTAACGCAACGCATGTAAGAAGCATAAAAATAAGCCTTACAGGATCAAAAATATTGCATTTTAGGTACGTTGATGGAGTTCATTTAAGATAGTTAATCTGGCGTGGTTCCTAAGAGGTGTAAATAATGTCATCCGTTAGTCAAACTGCATGTTTCATTAAAAAGGACAATGTAGTTAATGGTTGATCTGAAAACAAAATGTGCTTCTTCTGGGATACGAATGCTTAGTTTTAGTTAGTTTTAAACGATTTTGATCTTACTTATGATGCTAGAATACATTTTTTAAAATGTATTTTCAAAATAAAATCAGTATTATGTCTTTATAATTACAGCATCACTCTACATTACAGAATGTCCCATAGGATGATTATCAATATCATTAAATTTGATTGTACTCGCTTGTCTCAGATGCAGATATATTTCGACACACTTTCCCACGAGTTCTGGCATAAGTGGTAGGCTATCCACATATCTGTTCAGCTTTCAACTTCTAATTTTAGTTAGTCTAAGTTTATATGTTGCCAAAGTAGATTTCTTAATAAAGCATTTAAAAGAGACTGAAAATTCATTTTGAAGCTCTTTTATTTGAAGGTTGTTAAATTGCCGGATACAATTTAATTTAATGCGAACCAAGAGCTACTTCTCACAAATAAACACAAACAAAATTAAACTAAACAAAATTAAAACTATATAAAATCTAGTAGTGAATTTAGGGGTCCCTTTGTAGTCTTCCCAGCTTACTAGTGGAAATTCAGAAGCAAAATTTTCGATGTGGTTTCCAAGGGGCTTACGAGACATTGGCTGTTCATTTAAGCCACGCCTCTTTCAAGCACCCAGTCCTGGTTTGACTTTCTGCTTCGTTGCAAAGTGCCAGCCATTAAGCCGATAAACGCCACTGCCACTTCTCCACCTTACTATTTTACTCCCAGCCGTTTCTCCTCCCTCGGGTGTTAATTCTGCGTAATTCGAGACAGTCGTCTCACTCCTTTTGCGAGGCCCGGCTTCATACATAGAAAAATGTGGAGTCCTGTTCATAAGCATGCTTGTTTTCATTCATGACATATTGATTCGCGTTTTATGATACGGACGGCAACACCCAAATGACCCGTGGTATGTGTGATGTCTGCTTATCCTCAATTTAAGCTCTATTGACTCCCCCCCCCACAGCATTCAACTTTTCTAACACAGAAATTTCCAGAACAAATCAAAGACCAGTTCAGTGCCTTGGTATTTCACAGTTTAGTCTCACTGCTTCCCGCTAAGCGAAGGCCATAGGGGGTTGTTTTAATCTGTGTTTTGTCCCTGATTCCATTCCTTCTGATGGTCGTGTGAGCCGGAGATTGTGTTTGTGCCGTTTAGGGCTCGAACATCGGGCCTTTACTTGTGGAACGCGACAGCCTGGCCAACAGGCCTGAAAACAGCTAGAGAAGGTCTTAGCCTTTTTTAACTCACCTCACAAGCAATCAATAACTCACAGGAGAATCAAAACAGCGAAGCTTGCGTTTGTAATTTAGAAATAATTGCTTTGAAAGCAAATAATTTTGGTGAAATAAGTGAAGGCACCTGCTGTGGTTCCCCTGCAAACATAATTAAATGAAACCATTAACTGGTGTAGGGTATATATTTGCACTGCATTGTGAGCTGTCAATAACGTCGAGATGGAATCACGTAACTCCATAATTTCTTAAGCCATGTTCCCCGTCATAAAAAATAAAATTAAAAAGTGTGATCGACAAAAAAATAAACAAATAAAAACTCTAGGAGCTAGGAGCTAGGCTAGGAGCGGTAGCCAGCGCTGACGGCTCCTTCTGGCCGTGAAAAAGGACGCGCGGTGTGTGAAAGTGTGACATCGCAGGGTTTCGAGTTTTCCCCAGCCTCTGCCCCGTGGTCAGAGGGGAAATGGCAAGTCCCTTACCAGAAGGCTGTGGGTTCAAGTCTTTTTTTTATGGATCCCCTAGAGCAATGTGTTTATTTAGGCTTCCGGTAGGAACTGTCCACTGCTGCAGTGAATTAGGTAGTGAGACTTTAGACAGTGCCGCGATGCATATGGTGAAGGGTGTGGTATATTTGAGGGCCTTGAAGTCGCACTTCGCTTCACTCTTCCTAACACTGGTGGGATCGTTCCGGCACATGCATTCAGATCCGGGTCTGGTTTCCGGATAGCCATGAAACTTTAGCTTTTATGGTACACTGAAGCTGCGTCTGATCATTCTCCAACAGGGTTTCCCAAACCACCCTTTTGAGGATGAATCGTAAAAAACTGTAAAAACTATCAAAAAGCTGCTGTCCAGAAAAGGTGCTGAACAAAATGGTCCGTCAATCCCAAACAACAGATCCAACCAGATTGGAATTGGTCGTACAATTGTTATGCAATGTTGGAGATGCCAGGAAGACTAAAATCAAAAAATCATGGCAAAAATCGAGGCCTCAAATTCCAATCCGCAATGAGAACCCACTCCTATCAAACTCATTTTCAATAAAATGTCAGTAACAAAGAAGACCATTGGAAAGATTTTTAAATTGAGTTCCTATAACAAGATTCCTATAAACAAACAAAACCTATAACTAACGGGCAATAAATATGAAATCCAGCGGAAAACCTATCGCTGATCGCCAGTTTTAATTAAATCAAAACGTGTAGCCCAGCTGGCTCAGTCGTGTTAAATAGATAGCTATCTCTGAAAAGATTTAACGGCAGAACAAATATCTGTTAATTACAATGCAAAGTAATAATACATACTATTAAAACTCAAATTTCTTGTTTCTTATACATGTGGGTGTACATGGATGGATGGAGGATATTGCAGTCTTATATATATACATATATAATATATATATATATATATATATATATATATAGACTGCAGAAATATTCCCTATCTTATTGTACATATGTGGCTTCCTAAGTGCTTTCTGACCTTTTTTAACCTTGATGGGCACATGACAGAAAGATTGGCGCTGTGTAACACCAGCCCAGAATATAAAGTGCATGACTGGGCCATTCCTCTTCTGGTCGCTCCTGGCCCACCACCAAATGGTTCCTCGTTCATTGTTACATGCGTTAAATACAAAAGAGAATTATACACTGTGTGTAAGTGATAATCCATGAAGGAACTATGTGGTTGTATGAAAATAAACCACAACGCGAGGGCGTGATGTGGTGTCAAGGGGCCTTTATTTCCCTGAAGTTTCGTTTATTTTCCTAGAACCGCTCAGTCGAGAGTGGATTATCATGCTTATGCAATAGTCAAATGTTACAGAAACAAACACATTTTAAACTTTATTGTTTATTTGTTAAAAACATTTATTTTACACTTGCAGAGTAATTTATTTCCAGACTGATCATTAGTTGGCGAGTACACATTTAAGTGAACAGCTTAGCCTTAATGTTTTTTCAAATTAAACTGCACCTTTCCATTTATTGAAAATGGTAGGTAATTTTCGGATAACTGGGTTAAAAAAGGTTTGCTGCATTTACGCAAGACAGAGACTCCCCTGAACTGTTTTGGTGCCCAGAACATATAGTGTAATAATGCACACTCCTGGCAACCAATCAGAAATCGCTATTTATGCCGGTTTGTGTGTGTGTGTGTGTGTGTGTGTGCGTGCGTGTGTGCGCGTGTGTTTATGCCGGTTTGTGTGTGCGTGTGCGTGTGTGCGTGCATATATTATTAAGGTAAATGTTAATGTAAATTTGCGATAGATAAGAGCCAGTCAGATTGGGTGAAATCATTTCAGCTTCTACAATCACAGCATTCAAATTCAGCCAAAGCAAAGCAAATGTGAGCTTTTTTGCATGATTGCTTTCGTTAACCCATCTTCAGCACTGTTGAACATACTGACACGTTGATTTGATGTTGATTTTTTCGCAAAAACCAGAGCATGTAGATTTTTCATGGTTACCAAAATATACACCAGAAATCCTGGATAAATGTATTGGATGCTTATTCTTATTAATATGCTTATTCTTATACAAATTTTTTCCAGTAATGTATCAGCATTAAATGACAATATGGCTATGTCACACTCAGAATGACACTTTTCCGCTAAAATGCTTGAGATTCAGAAGGAAAAATAAAGGGTAAATGTAAGACTGTCGCGTTTGTCGCATCCCAACATGATGGCGAACGGTACGGCGGTTTTCCTTAAGTTTTTTTTTTTTTTAAACTAACCCCAGATATCATTGCACTTCCCTGTCTGAGAGAGTGTTCATACATCAGCCACTGCCATTCAAAAGGAGTCTAATTCAGTTCATTCCCGGTTATTGTCATCACCGTCACGCTCATAGCACATCCAAACAGCCGAACGGCGTTTCCTCACTCCGTGTCCGTTCACACTCGGCACACAGCCGGTTCGGGGTCTCAGGTTGCAGTCCCTAAATGTTATATAGGAATGTTATAGGTTGAGTCGTCATAAAACCTGCCCACCTGTCACTTTTGTGATGGTTTGGGCCATGCCCACTCCCAACCCACCTACAACTACCCGGGCTATCTGGAAACCCCATCAGGCCCGAGGTTATTCTTCTACAGGGGTGGGAGCCCCAGAAACAGATGGGCTGCCGTCACCAGGTCACCAAACCGATTGGGTTTCTGCCTTTGATACCCCGTTACCAGCTCGTTGGGTTCTACGGCCCATGTCTGGTGGACCCACGGGCTGGTAGGGAATGTGGAAGTGTGCACTGTTGGGTTCCGGACATTTAAAGAGAGACCTCCAACATTTCCGTAGCCCTCGCTTCATGCCTGTAACAACGTCGAGAACTGTACATCTCGCGCTCATTTTTCTCGCGTCAACAAAAATATTAATCAAAGTGGGTTAATAAAAGCAGCTGTCCTTGAAAGAAGCACAGCTTGTCTGATGTATATTTTCAAACGTTCATTCTCATAATAAACAAAACGTTCATCCTCTGTAGTAAACAAAATGTCAGGGAAAAGTCTCAGTGGGCTTAATGAATTTTGCAAAGTTTGATGAACTGATAAACTTGTTTTATGTTTCGACTGCAGCGTCAATGTAAAAAGAAAAAGCTATGCACGGGATTTAAACAGAGCAGTGAATGATTTAAAGCTGCAAACACACAGTGCGGTCTCATTTTGTGACGGAACGATCAAAGGTGCTGCAGGGAAGCTCTGCGTTCTATTCATTATTAAAAAAAAGACTCTTCTCGCTGTGCAGGCTGAGGACAGGTAGGATTCTTAATCATCAGCTGGCTATTTCGCCCAGGACCAATTAGCGAGGGTGGGCACGGCAACGCTCCCTCCTCAGTCTCACTGAGTTATCTTCTGCGGTGATTTTCAAGGGACAGAGAGATCCAGAGCTGTAGACATCATTAGCAGCAGGTGAAGAAATCATGTCCCCTCAACGAGCCCAAAACAAACATCAAGCAAAAATGTGTTAAACCTGATCTGATTAAAATCCTATTGATGAGCCTTGTTTCTGGAACATCCATTCTGGAAGAGTTAAATTCGTCAAGCACACTCACGCACTCTAAATTATGATAAAGAATGTTTTACCCCGAGATCCATATTGATTCCACTTAGAGTAATAAAACAGTATGTGGGTGTCGAGCAGTGGAGTCAAAGCGATTTGAAAAATTGCACTCTGCGATGAGGTATCAGTTACAGTGGCTGAAAAAGAAACATCTGTATTGGCCACTTCCCAATGAAAACAAATCCAGCTGTGAACAGAAGAGTTTGTAAGAGGAAGGGGAGAACTTTCATAACAAACTCCAGGGTCGCCATCAGCTCCTAGTTTAAATGCCCTCGCAGTTGCAGTTATTTGATTAAACACAACACTGTGAAACATTAAATAATCTATAAAAATAGAACAAATGTCATCTCTCTCTCTCACTGTGTGCGTGTGTGTGTCCTCGTGTGTGTGTGTGTGTGTATGCGTGCATGTGTGTGTGTGTGTGTGTGCGTGCGTGCATGTGCGCGTGTGTGTTTCAGCGTATATGTTAAACATTCGTGTTTGCTTTTGCTAGATTGATCACTCCACAGTAGCTGATTTCTGCCAAAACCTTTCCCGTGCTGTTTGCATGTTTTAAAAATAGATTCCCACGGAAGTTTTAGTGACAGATTTTTCCTCTAGTGACAGTTGGGGATGAATAGCTTGAAATGAGCATCATGTGTACAACAACAACAGCATCAGAGAGGTTTGAAGTTGAAATGTGACTTAAACAGGCATGAACAGGATGTAAATATAAACACCCACACAAGATCCACAGCGCACCGTCCAGTGCTTCCCTAATCTGTTTGTAAATAAAGTATAATAAAAAACCGGCCATGTGACTGGCAATGTTGTTTGCTTAGTTGGAAATCTAATTTGAACCTATGAGGCATGCAATTGTGTACATTGGGCGGCGTCTGACTGGAGAAGGGAGATGATTGATTGACACACAGCAGTGCCGTTTTACGTAAACGTTGAGAATGTGTGGCATTGCCAACATCGGTCCGGTTAGCTGCACTGTACCCATTGCTGCTTTTTGGCTGCTGTCATGTGACGAGGGTGCCGTCGAGGGTTATCTGTCTGCACAGCCAATCCGTGGCCACTTCTTTCATACCCGCCTCCCTCTAGATTTAAAAGTACGTTGTTTTACTTTAGTATAATCCATCAACCAGGGTGTGAAATAGCCCCCTAAATTTACTCCCCTCCCCCTCCCACCCCGTCAGGGCAGCTGTACCGACACCCTGATCCGTCACTCCGCCAATCTGGCATGGGCCCATGTTCCTCGTCACCAAGGGGCTTAAAACAAAGGATCCTCAACTAATTCTCATAAAACCGCGCGGGTCAAGAGGTTCGGGAATTATTTTTGACACAATTTCTGCGCGCCGTCAACAAGGCGATGCACTTGCTGTTTATCCGGCGCTGGGGGAGGGGGGGGGGGGTGCCTCTGGGAAAGGCTCGCGATCCCTGGAACATGGACAGTCAAACGAGGCTGCCACGGCCACTGGCACCACCAGCGTCTTTAAAGACGACAGCGGTGTCCAGATCCAGAACCCACCCTGCGACAGCTCAGCCTGACTTTAAAACAATGCAAAGCTGCAGAGGGATTTGGAGAGGGAACCCGGCCCGTAAAGATTGTAACGCCCGTCGGAAAAGACAACCATCCTCGCTCTCCATTACACCGCCCTTTTCAAAGACCACAGAAATTTGGCTGGGAAGTCCTTCAGACTCCTGGTATTATTATTATTATTTATTTTTTTTGCCTGTAATCATTTTACATTTCAGGCACCAGTGTTTTCACTTCAAGTGACATTTGAAGGCTATTCTCTCCTCTTGGCAATTTAGAATAACCAGAGGCCTGATGAAAGCCCTGTTCCTCCGCAGTTTCAATGTAATAAAAGCAAGTCTTTGGTCAAAGTCGTTTAAAATTCCTCCGTTGGGAAATATTTCACCATCACCATTCAAACTGCTTTATAAGAGCAATGAAACCAAGGGGGGGGGGGGGGGGGGTGTTAGGGAGGAGGTGCGAAAGAGTGGGGTGGGGGTCCACATGGGATTAGAAAAAACAAAAAAGAAAACAGCTGTTTGCATTCCATGTGGGCG
>JAOYSI010010711.1:0-10239 GCA_025775065.1 Hiodon alosoides
ATAAAAAATGAAATCAGATCTGGAAAAGGTCAGCAAAATAGCAGTTACCAGTGATTGCTGGACAAGCATTTACCAGGTGCATTTCATTACAGTTACAGCACATTTTATCACAGAGGGAAATATGAATCAGAAAGTCCTTAAACCTCTCTTTGACATTGTTACTGCTTCCAATAACTGTCCATTACATATTTTGTTACGTTCTATTTTTTGTGTTATATTTACTTTAAAAGTTTTGGTTTGTAATTGTTTTTGTTGATCGTTCCTTATAAAAAATGTGTAATATTTATTTTTATAAATGAAGGGTAACTGTCACAATTGGCAGTTTACTGGTTATATCCTAAATGTGGCAAGAATAAAAGGTAGACAAATTTAAGTTCTTGAAGTATTTGCTCTTTATTTCTCTCCTCCAAAAAATTTTTGGAATCGGGAAAATAAGATTCGATAAGAACCGGATTCGATAACCGGAATAGGAATTGGAATCGATAAAATTGAAACGATACCCAACCCTACTCTGGCCTGAGTGGGGGCAAGCCTGCCTCCACCATGGAGCCTCCCCCTTCCTTATCGGCCTGCCCTAGCTCAATCTCAATCCCGCGCGCAGATCTTAGATCTCATTCATTTTAGCAGGTCCTCCATTATGGTATCACTGCCCTGGATATCTATGACGACCATCGGTCTGAGGGCAGAGTTGACCTTGATGGCCAGGTCAGCCGCGAACTGCTGAATTGCTTCTTTTATTGCGCTACTTTCAGCCAGGTCCTCCAGCAGTCCATTCTCCAGGGGTCCGCTGTGGCCCTCTGTCTCTGGTCCCGGAAGAGGGGCTGGTGTGGTGGGGACGTGACAGGGGACAGGGGAGGGCGGCACCTCCATCTGAGGGCTGCAGGGCTCCGACAACCTCCCAGCATCATCTTCCTCCTCCTCCTCCTCCTCCTTTATGGCATCACTGCCCTGGCTTTTTGCGAAGACAACCTGTCTGATGGCAGATCTGACCTCGGTGGCAAAGCCGGCCGCGAACCGCTGAATCGCTTCCATATTTGCGCTAGTTTCAGCCAGGTCCACCTGTGGCCCTCCGTCTCCGGTCCCGGTAGAGGGCCTGGTGTGGTGGGGACGTGAAAGGGGACAGGGGGGACAACTTACATGAATGTTTTGATTCTGCAGAAAGATTCCGCATCCTCATGAGGCTTCCTGCTCTCTATTCTTAGTCACATCCAATGACAAAAGCATTTTCTCCCTCAGCCCTGGAGAGAGACTCCCTGACCTTCAGGATCAGATCCTGTTTATTGTTAAAATCTAAAGGCCCTTCCTACCAGAGAACTTTGTTCTTATAGAATAATCTTATGCCTTACATCTGGCAGTGATTACAAAACAGACTACGCAGAGTTAATATTTTACATACCCCTCACTAAGTATTTATCAAGTTGTATCAATGGGACTTTAGTGCCCAGTTCTCTTGTTGCATTCAGAAAAGGGAAGCATCTTGTCTTGAGATGGCTGAAGTTTCCTCCAGCTTATAAATAACTTTAAAAACACAATCCACTTACTAAAGCATAGATTTGCACATTGATGCAGTTGTATCGTAAGATCCTTTTTGCGATCCTGCGAGTAGCAAAACACCCTACACCCAGGGGGTTGTCACACAGGAAAGAGCTCTTACCCTAAGAGTGGTGTTAATGGAACCCCTCACGTGACTAAGTCTTAATATAAATGGAGTGAGAGAGACAGTGATAAGGTATGGAAATGTAAAGTACCAGCAGAGCACCTCGATACCTAAACCATAACAGACAATACTACCTGGAACCAATGCCATGAATGCCATGATTCAATGTGTGCAGTTTATAAACATAAAGTCATGGCTCGGTGGAACAAGCAAAATGTTTCTATACTTGAGGAAAAAAAGTACAGAAATCATTTTGGTTTAAATTGACATACGGTTAAAGTAAAATGGCATGATAAACATAGCATTTTGCGTTCTACATGTAGACAAGGAGGCATTTGAATTAGGATCAGACAACTTGGAAAGTACGATCCCATGAAAAATAATCAGTGCATACCAGGTGCTAACACCTGGTATTTTGTTTATGCTACATTCAAATAACTTGAAATCTTTAACAAGTGGCTTACTATCGCCCACTTTTATAACCCATGATTTGCAACATATCTGGGGCTCAGCCACAGTTCGAATTTTTTTTTTTTTAGCAAAAACTCAAATGAACAATGCCTGATAGTTACAGGCAGTTTTTTTTTAAATAGCAGAAGCTGTCTCTCTCTCTCTCTCCCTTTTTTTCTGCCACTGCAAATTTTAAAAGACCACAAAAGGTCTGATGCTTTTACTGTTTTAAAAAAATGTTTTAGACCATTTAGCATCAGAACCAGCTGTGCCACGACACCACCACATTAAAAAAATGTTTTTTGTTAACATTGTATTTGTACCATGGAAGGTGTTAAGAACACCAATGGCATAATTTGCATATCTCTCTTCCAACATGAACGTTACTAACATATAATGCAGAAGCGAGTTTTACTGTTTCATTTGTGAAGATTTACTATTCCAAACCTTGAATGTATACAACAAAATGCAGACTGCTGACAATTTTTTAAAAAGGGGATGTTACATGAAAATAAATAAATAAATAATGCCTATATGATCCCGTCCAACAAATGACAAGTGAGGTTCATTCTCAATACTAGATAAGCTAGTAAAGTAGCTTGCTAATATTTAGCGCAGCAGCAGCAGCATCCTAAATAGGCCACTTGTGTTCAGCAGTAAGAACGTTTGTGTAGCTTGCTCACTATAGATATTTCGGTTATTGATGTTCTAAAGATATAGCAGCGAATGTATGCAAGATATAGCAGCTATTTAAACAAATATTGCAAGTTTTACCTCTAAATCCTTGTCTAATGTCAGACATTCCATCTAGAAAAATCTACCTTGCAGATAGTAACTATCGCTAGCTAGTACTTTTCGTGAGTGGTGTCACTTAGCAGGCACTAGGCAGTTAGGTAATAAATAGTTATCAATTGTTCAACACCACCACACCCACACCAACAAACTGCCATTTCAATGAGCATGAGGATGGAATAATGATTCCAATTTCTTCCAAATTTACCACATTTCTTTAGCTAAATGTTTTTTAGCAAATAGCGGCCCTTTAATGTCAAGTTACTCATTCCCCAAATACCCTAGTAACAATAATTCGAAAGGGATCTTAGGATACAATTACATTAACGCCAGCTCATCTAAAGTGGTCTCAGGGTCGACTTCATTGATCGTTCAAGAAATGCGAATGATTGCAGACATTTTGTAACTTGATAAGTAATATAAAAATGTACATTGATTGGACCTTCAAAATATGAAAACTTTTACTTAAAAAGGTGGTACATACATTATTACATAACAACCGTCAAAACGCGCAATTTTATGAATTATGTACATTGAAAAGAAATCTAGAACATCTACCACTACCAGTGACTTACCATAGACTATTAATTACAAAGTTATCTGCTCATGTGATTCTGAAGTTACCAAGGTTATTACATTCAAATAGTTCTAGACTGAGGCAGTGGCTGGTTTGAGTTAACGATTTTGTGGTTGAATACATTAGTTATTTTAATTGGTTCAGCTAGAACCGGAAAAGGAAGTTTATCCCTGAATCGAATCAGTCGACTGGATTGATGCTACCTTACATATTTTCCACCTAATAAATCGAGTTTTGTAGACGTATCAGGATTATGAATATTTTCTAGTAGTTAAACAAGTGTAGTATCTGGGATATAGACATTTAATAAGACGCCTCATTTACTTATTTAAATTGCTTGTTACTAGCTATGTTTCGCTAGCTTCGTTAACTGGTTAGCTGTTAGCAAAAAGCTAATAAGTGTTTGTGGTCGGCAGTGGTACGTAATTGACTTCACCAACATAATGCATTTCTAGACACCTTATCAACACGTAATTTTATTAGAATAGTTCGCTGTATAGCTTGTTATATACCATTTGCCTGCCTAAAGGGCAATAAGCCATAGCCAACAATTGTTGTTGATATAGATATTACAGCATGTCTAAACATACAAGCTCCAAGAAAACCACCAAAATTGAAGATGGTAAGATATTTCGCCTCATCAACCTGGCCTGAAATGCTGTTCTTCGTGTTAACGTTTTAGTACGTGACTGGTATTTTGGATACGTTTTAACCATGTAATTAAGACAACGTCTGCTCTATATAGTGTCCTGGGTTCTACAGGGCATGCATGCTATTTACAAATGATGTGTTCACTAATAAATTTTAAAAATCCCCGTATGTTTCGGTATAATTCACTATCTATGCAATGAGTTTGTTGTTATTGATATTTCATTTACACAAATACTGTACACACTATCACCAGTGTTGCAGTGATTTTAGGCAAATTACTGATCTTGGGAATCACTATCTTTTATTTGTTTAAGTTCTGGTTTTAGTTACCATTAGTTACTGACCTTAGTAAAATTGACCTCTGTTTACATTCCTTGGTCTAGGTATTGCCCAGTACCTAAACATTCTGAAAATTGTTTTGTTTTTAAATTCTTATTCAATATATATTTGAATGTTTATATTTACTGAATTCAGATGAACAAGGAGAGGGAGATGAGCTCAATCCCTTTTCCTTCAAAGAATTTATCCGAAGCAAGAACCAGTCCTCCCACAACGATGGTATAGATGAGGTGAAGAAAAAGGTGCCAAAAGTATGATAGCTTTTCAGTTTGCTATTGTCTTTTCTACTCGAACCAAATATTTAAAGGTTTTCATTTTATAGTATGTTCTGAATTCTAGGTATTTGGATATAATTCACATTTAGTAAAACAAATTAGTAACTGCAAAGATTTTCACTATCGAGAGTTGTTTGATAGTAGAGAAAATTGCAGATTATGCTGAAAGCAGTTTAGATTGCTTACAGTTATTTACAGTATGTATGTTTTGACCTGTTCTTAACCCCATACTGACAACTCAAAATTGCACACAGTTCTTACGAACCCTTGACTGAATAAAATAAATGTGATTCTGTAATGGCGAATTGTTACTGTGCACTTAGATATGGCAAGCTAGATTTTCAAATAATACGGTAATGCATCAAGAAATAAATAGATTAGTATGTATTATTACGTTTATTATGGTCTGCTTTAATTTGGAAATCTTCCTGGATATGGGTGTCAGCTAAAGATCAAATGGTAGTAATAACTTTACATGTACTGCATGTTGTAACAGTCTGCTAACTCTTGTCCTTGCAGAGAGGCACATTTCTAGTAGATGATGGCTGCGCATCTCCCCAAAATTTCGACTTTCGGGAGCCCTTTTTCATGGACCCCACACCGTTTCCACAATCTCTTGATAATGAGGAGGACGAAGAGTGGAGTGGGACTTACCGGCCATCAGCGATGGAGGAAGTACACGAGTTTGGACTGGACAGCAGTACCTGCTCTGCTTTATCTTCTGTTTCCCCAAAGAAAGAGGAGGGAGCCGGGGCTTCTTGGCTAGATGGAGGGTATTTACAACAGGGCCATCAACTCGGGCAGTGTGCAGGGAGCTATGGAGGAGACCTTGAGACCTTCATTTCTGACAGTAATTGTCAGCCATCCAATTCAGAAGGTGGAAGTAGGAGCCAACGAAAGGTAATAACTTTTTTAACGTTTTTTCCTATCTTTTTGCAAGTTAGTCTGCCTTTCCTCTTTCTTCTTTAACCTATGGATGTTCGGTGGAAATTCAGGGAACGTTCTCCCTCTTACTTGAGAAGTCTATACCGACAACCTGATCACAAAATTACCCAGCTTACATTGTAAAAGTACATTTAAAATTTTTTTTTAATAATAATTCTACAGGTCCGAGAGGAGAATGCACAGCTCAGGAAACATGTAAAGGAGCTGCTGAGGAGGTCGGAAACTGATAGTGAAAGGTATTGCTGGATCACGACGTCACACATCCCCCCCAATATGGAAGAGTGAAAGACAGGAGGGAGGAAGGTTTTATATGGGAACCATTTGAGTTGAACGTGAACCCTGTGTCTATCGTATTGGCACAGGTTATACTCAGGTGTGCGTGTGTACATGTGTGTTTTTAATTTCCCCCTGCAGGATCCACATTCTGACTGAGGAGTTGCACAAGCGGAGGGTGCAGGAGGAGAAGGAGGCTCAGGCCCTGGAAACGATGGTGCAATCTGTGGAGCAGAACCTTCAGCTGATGACGGTACAGCGCTGCCAGCCTCAATGCGCAAGGGCTTCTCACGTACATGTACATATATGCTTTCACTCGTATTAAAGGGTAACAAAACGATTCACTTTATAGCGGCTGGTTTGCACATTGAAGTAGACCTATTGCAAGTTGTTTCAGTTGTAAACTTCAGTTCAGCGGTGCCTCATCATTAGAGATGTTTCCCTTTACAGTTTTCATCAAATGCATAAAACTATTAAAAATGGGTTAGTTCCTTGGTTTCATAATTTTATGCCACTTGTGCATTCCTCAGTTTGTTTTCCAAAGCTATAATTAATACATTGAAATAAGTCTGAAGTGCAGATGCTTTGGTGTGGCCAGTATCATTGGCATGGTTTTCTTATCACATCATTGCATACAGTTCCAGATGCAATGTTGTGCAACACTAAAGAAGATCCCAATAAAGTTTCCCTTTTCTCCCTTGATTTGATTGATGCTCATTAGTCAGCATAAACTTCTTTAGTTTATTCATGGTCAAATATTATCAGAAAAGAGAAAGTTGCTTTCTGCTGTACAGAAGGTGTATTCCTTGGCTGTTTTACATGGGAAATAAATTGACATTCTCAGTTTCTGGTGATGATCTTAAACTCCAGGGAAACCTGATAAAAATCTATCATTAGGCTTGGAAGAGTATGATCTACCCTGTTCACACGTTTGATTCTGTTTATTTCACAATACACTATTTGATGTTTAGAATTACATTTTTGGAAACTTGTATGATATATCTGGGATTAGAATTTGGTATTTCAATAGATGCAAATAGGCTGTGCACTGTGGATAACATTTTGTGCAATGTGCTCCTTTTAAAATGATAATGCCAATGTTTGGTATTCACGAAAACTTTTTCCCTCCCAGAAACGAGCAGTTAAGGCTGAAAACAATGTCTCAAAACTCAAGCAGGAACTTCTTCAACTACAGGTATGAATGAAAATGGTGATATGGACAATAGCAGGTTTAGTTATCCAATATTATTTATGTGTTTTCATTAAAAAAATCTGAAAAATGTGCTATGTAAAATACAAATGGAATACTTTTCTTCTTTGTAGGAGCAGGTGAACAGCTACCGTTGCGAAAATGAGCGGCTACGAGCTGGAGAGACGGCTGCTTTGAACAGTATGAAACGGAAGGCACTGCTAGCCTCAGACTATCTCAGCAAAGCAACCAGAAACGCAGAGACATCCTTCAAGTGTGTTTCCATTACATCATACGTTCTTGTTTGGATTCAAACTGCGTAGCGGTAGAACCCTTTTACTTTTGTGCTGGTTTAAAATTATTATTATTATTATTTTTGTTGTTATTATTATTTGTCTGCTGCGTCGGCTCAAATTCCTGTGAGCTGGAATGAGCTAGAAAAACAAAAACTTGGGGGAATAACTGGAAATGGTTTGCGTGTGATACCACAGAAATAAGAGCCCAATTGGCCACATGGTGGCGCTGTAATTAAGGCTTAAATATGTAAATTTTGAAGGACCACGCCCCTCACACCGTAAGTTCGATTTACTTTAAAATTCTCACATAATTCCATTTTCCTTTACAAAAAAGCCTCAAGGACCATTAAGGTCTGCTTAGAAAAATGAAATCTTTGAAAAACCAATCTTTGACAACTCCTCCCAGACCGTAGCTCCGATTACCACCATATTTTGAGTGAACCATCATTGGACTGTTTATCAGAAGTTGTATAAAGCTTGTTGATATCTCATTTAGTTTTCAAGATATTGGCCAATGAACTTTGAAAGGGGCGTGGGTCAGGACATAAATGGACAAAAATCACCAACCGTCGGGCCAATCATCACAAAACACAATCGAATCGACCACCAGGGGGGCGCTACAATGAAAGAAATGGACATGGCATAACACAAATTAGACTAAATTGACAGACATGCAGGATATGTCCATATAAGTACCTGAAAATAACCTGAAACTTATATTCAAATCGATCTCTTGGTGGCGCTACAAATCATGAAAATGTGTGCGGCATAACACAATTCAGACTATGAATTTGACGTTGTTTGTCCAGTCATTACAAAACTTGCAAGATATGTTTCATAACAATGTTGAACCTCGTATGTGAAACTATTTTTGAATCACTAAAGCGAAAAAGGTTTGAACCCGCGAATTGCCACTTGTAGCTATATTTAGATCTTGACGTTTAATGGCTTGCTTTGAATTATGAAATTTGTCAGATTTTGATTACATTTTACATTTTGCATTTCTTCTGTTTACTTCCATTTCTATTTTCCTGCAGGCAATTGTTGACGGGTGCAGAAACTCTGTGTCTGGTGTCACAGCTGCTTAGTTCCATTGACAACATCTCAGAGATCCACAGTGAGGATCTCTAGCTGTGGTACGAGCCGGAAGATAGCCCAGGAGTAAAACCCTCTCTCAAGCTCACAATGAACATGACGGCTAATTATAGTGACTATTTCAGGATGCTCCACTAGGAGAATATATTCACACTGGTCTTTTTAAGTGCTCTGTAATTAAGGGTTATTTTTTGTTACCTAAAGCCATTAAACCATTTTATATTGTTTGATTAGTGAAATTTGCAATCCTAGTACTTAATTTGGCAATGTTTGTATGCATTACAAAGACTAATAATAAAATGTATTTATTTAGTGCTTTTCATTTTCAAACTGAAATAAACAAGAAACCTACAGATCAACAAACCAAAAGAGCAGGGTAGATCTCAAAATCCATAATGGAAAGCTAGTTGGTGAGGGAGGAGTGGGGCTTCTATAGATGGTCTGGTCTGTCTAGTGGTATATGGGCAAGCGAGCCAAGTAAATGTTCTATTGTTAAGGATTGCACTGGTCTAGGGTCGTTCATGCTCTTCTGCAATAGAAACCCCCCAATAGTGGGTACAGAGAACAGAAAGGGAGGAAAAAAACTTAATAGAGTTGCCTGCTACTGAGATGCTACATCCTTAGCTCTGCCACATTAGAAGTTTAACCTTGTTAAATATGCATTTAGGAGCTAAGCATTAAGTTGCACAGTGCTCTTCATCACAGAATGGTTGTAGTTAATAAAATGAAATGTGTGCCATATATAAGTATAAATTCTGCTTTGTGGGACATATCTGGGTTTTGGGTTTTTGTCAAACAAAGTATTTTTAACTCAAGCCAGAATGTGGCTCAGCATATTGTATTTAAAAAGGGAAAGAGAAAAGGACAGTGAATCAAGTTGAACTTTAGTGGTGCATTTGATTGATGAACTAGATGGGACAAACTATAACATTATTCCTTGGTGGGGGGTACAGTATATATTGGATAAGTACTTCAATAAACACCTGACTTGGCCGAGCAGCTTCTGAACATTTCGGAGGGTTGGAGGGATAGACATCAGTGCATTACAGGTGGTTTATTTTTATTCTTGATTCTTGCTGTTGGCCACATCACTGGCAATAAACCTCTTGTCAGCTTGGCCACATCTCTCACAACTCTAGTAATGCCTAGCACCAAATTTAATGTTGGACTGCTGAAGTTGAAGGCAATTTGATTTTTAATTCCAGAGAAGAATTTTGAGCACTGTCTCAAAGTCTTAAAAAGTTAAATTGCATGCAGTTCCTCCATTGGGCCAGACATCACTGCAAAATTTAAAAAGACCGATTCTATTGTATATCTGTATATCAATCTGCTGACCTGAAAACGTCGTATGTCATGTCTTGCAATACGGTGAAAATTCGTCGAATTTACGTTGATATGTATAAAAACAATTTTCTGCCACCTTTGACCGTATAACTTTTCCTTCTCGATTTAGTTAGGCCTGTTACAAAGATTATACTAATTTATAGAAATGCATTACTTTGAGATCTAATTCTAAGTTATGTTTTTCTATCGAGTCCAGAACATTTTTTTTTCCACAAATCTTTATTATGTAATCAAAAAACTGGCCATTACAATAACAAGTTGGCAATAAAGTACAAAACAATTGTAACGGGGATGGCGAAATGCGTCTCCCCGTTGCTAGGGACTCTAGCCACCCTCGCGGGGGCTGCCGGGTAACC
>JAOYSI010010713.1:3744-19080 GCA_025775065.1 Hiodon alosoides
GTTATTTGTGCTGGTTACTGGAAGGGTACAGCAGCCGGATTCCTCCTGGTTATTTGTGCTGGTTACTGGAAGGGTACGGTACCCACTGTGCGGCTTGCTGCCCTCTGCCTCCCTGACACAGCCTGTGCTGGAGCACTTAGAGTGCCTTCTCTTCCAGATGGATTTTAATAAAGATTAACATCTCCTACTGGGCAGCTTGTTTGTTTTGCCAGTAACCTGAGGTTTAATGGTGCAGAAGTTGACCGGCTTAGCCACCTCAAACAGAACCACCCAAACAGAACCACTCAAACAGAACCACCCAAAAGAGAACCACCCAAATAGAACCACCCAGAAGAGAACCACCAAAACAGAACCACCCAAAAGAGAACCACCCAAAAGAGAACCACCCAAACAGAACCACTCAAACAGAACCACTCAAACAGAACCACCCAAAAGAGACCCACCCAAAAGAGAACCACCCAAACAGCCCAGCTCTTTGTACCAGTGTCTTCTCGTCCTTCATCAGCAACTGACCCCTCATTTCTGGGGTGTACGTTAATTTGTGCTGGCTGGTGATGAAGGGATAGTAGATGGGCACAACAACAGAAACCAGAATACCCGGGGTATGGCACAGCTTCCAGGAAAACATGTGGTTTATATTTACTACTATAAGCGAAGTTAAATGATCTCTAATGACGTTACGTATTAACAGAACCCATGTCTGCTATCTTTGTTGGCTACTATCAGATACAGCAAAGGCTTTCATCTTGTAACACTTGTATGGGGAGAAAAATAATCTGAATAGGTTTTTATTTAATTCTAGAAACATATTTTGATTACAGCATATAAGTGCTTAAAGGAAACAAGTTCTCTATCTCAGAAAGGAACCACAGACAAACACTTCCCTGTGGTCTCTTTTCAATCTGAGCACCTGATGTGAGGTTAACACCTTGTTCCCTGGCCCCATTGGGAAGATTTGTTTCCTCTGTGCTTCCAGCCTTCTTTCTCAAATGCAAATGTAAGAAAACAGATCCTGGCCAGACCTATAGACTTATTTGGATCTGAAGAAAATCAAAGTGCGTCGAAAATATTTAGAATTATGATGCACGTTTCTATTTCTAGATAGTCTACCAGGCCAACAGCATGCAAAATAATGATTGTAAATTCGCTCTTGTTGGTCCATTTGACCGTAAACTTTTTTGGCCTACCTCAAAGTGCCTGCATCCTCATATTTCGAGATGCTAAGATGAAGCCAATGGTCCGTTTCTGGGCTAATTCTATGGCTCCCTCTGCTGGGAAGTATAAGGAAACGCAGTTAAAATCTTCAGTACACTCACACCTTCCAGGTGAAAATGTCAAATTGACATTATATATGAGGCTTTTCTTTTCGGTCAACAGTTCGTTAAAAGGGTTCACTCCCTCACTCACTCACTTTTTTTTTTACTTTAAAAATAAAAATCTGTTTAATCTTGTGTTCAAATTTTAATTACTTCATCCAAGTCGAGACTCTGATTTTGCTCCATCATGAGGAATTTCAAAGCGAGAAAACAGCTTTCAGTGCAGATTGGTCCAAATATCACCACTTCCCTTATCTCAAAAGAACACTGACAGCATTTAGAATGTTATGCTTAGACTGGAATATTCTGCGTAACATCTAATAGGCATTCCTGGCAGTGCTTCACATCCTCAAAAGGAATGGGGATGATGATGAAAGGCAGGGAGATGAGAAGGCGGAACTCCGCTTGCAGACGTAAGTAACAATTGACATTGCTTGCCATGTGTCCAAAGGTTATCAGCATCTATTATACTTTCTCCTGACTGCTGACATTAATATCATGTCACATTAAGCAATTAGACTGTCTTCTCTTGCCAGGGGAAATAGTTTTCAGTTAATTGATGGTATTGGTTTTGTGACTGCACTGGGTCAGAACTCCAATGGATTTTTAGAACAGCACTTTGACGAATGGGTGTGAGGTACAGTTCACTGTGCAAAATTTCAACTGGCGGGGGAAGAACAAACAAGAAATGGCGAAGAAGAACAAATTCGGCATGGAAGCACATGTTTATCCAACTAAAATATTGATTTATAAATGACTAGCTACACCAGTATAAAAATGTCATAGTTTATCTGGTGTTAAGTGTGTGGCGAAGCATTAATTCAAAAGGAGAAAAACTTGACCGTTTTGAAATTAAAAGAACCAAGTCATCTTAGCTATTAGGCAGTTTATAAAGGCCCATGTTGTCTTATCTGGGGTATACTTGCTTTTCATTGGTTTCCAAAACCACATTTAAAATTCAAGGTTGTGGGGTGCCAGAGCTTAACCTGGGAGGCATAGAATGTTAGAAACAACAAGGAAAGGATGCCAGTCCATCGTAGAGCCAGGGACACCCAGAAACAGAGCCAATCCACCGAACACACAAGCCTTTGACCAGTGGGTGGAAACCGGAGCAAGCGGAGGAAAACCACTTGAACACGGGGAGGACGTGCAAACTCCACACAGACGTGACCCGAGGCCCATTCAAATCCAGGACACTTGCACTGTCAGGCATTATCTCTAACCACTAATCGCCGCCATTAAGATTCACGTGGCCTTGCAAACAGGTCCAAGGTACTAAAAAAATTAAATATTCCAGGGTTAGTGGGATTCGGTCAAAATTCACAAAGGTGCTTTAATAAACTCTGATTTAACGAGGCAAATTGTCTTGTAATGTGCCGAGGGGTACGCTGTTCAAGCTTTTCCGTTTTCCATGTTAAAACTAGGTCCACGCTGTGCAATAAATCACATCTTCATCTATCAGTGGCTCCCTCTCTTTTTGTTCAATCCGTACAAGTAATTTATGAATCTCATCAAGAACCACACAGTGTTCTTTTTCTGAACACACCGTGTTCCCCCTGGGGGAAGACACAAGCTGTAGGTACATAAGTGAAGTCTTAATTCCATTGACAAAAAACTAAAAACACCAGCAGCAGAGCAGGAAAACTTGATGTAAGAGCCGGAGGTGACGTTTAAGAGGTGCACTCAAGCTACGCTGAAAACTGAGTCTCAAGTAAAACAAATTTTCTTTTGACTCGTTTTGCAAAAAGGCTTTAGTTGAAATATTGATCAAACATAAATTTTGCACGCTGCTGTTGTGACGTTAGGAGGTAAATGCGGGCCCAGTACTAACTACATCAGGGTGTTTTTGGATACATAAATATTGCAGTTTGGCGTTAGTTTTACTCATGACGAAGGGACCAGACCTTAATGCACAGACTAAAAGCATAATTTTTTAAACAAAAACTTTTGCTCCTGTACTGTGTTGGAAACAAACGAAGTAAGAGCTCTTTATTCGCCATAGCTTGTCCCACAGTGCCTACCCACGTGTCCGTGCGTAACAAACGTGTACAGTAAATATGACGCACATTTTGGAATTCAATATTCACCTTAGAAATGGATTTGTGACTGTCCAGGCCACTCGTATGTTTACATAAAATGGCACAAATTGTTTGTAACTCAGTTGTGATGAAAATTATGAATTATGTTATACATTTGAGGATAAAATATTGAGCACACGTAACTGCAACACTTTTTCAACCCATTTCTGTGATAATAAATAAAAATGTGTTTATACAACACCACACTTTTATAATACAGTGGCCTAGATTAATTTTAAAACAGTAAAACGTAAATGTAGCGCAGTGTCTTAATTTTAAACACACAAGGTATTTATATCTTAAATGCTGCGTTTTATGAATTAAACACGTGACTATTTTTAAATGTTTTTTTTTTCCAGTTCAGTATTTGCAATAATATAGCATTACACCATTTTGAGCAATTAAATGTCTGTTTTTGACAGTAAAAGGAAACCAAGGGCTCCACAATAATCCAAAAAAATACTTATTTGGTGCTATATCTAGCTGGCTGCGCTTTTAGATGAACGCTCATTTAGCCTGTATAGACCGGAAAGACCAAGTGACTAATGGCTTTTAAGCGTTTTTGATTGCCAAGAGAGGCACATCCGGCTCTCGGCAAATCCCTGGAATATTAACTAAGAAGGTAGACTTACTAATTAAAAATTACATGTGCGTGCCAGTCACTTACAAACTATTGGGATTTATCAATGCACGCACGTGGGTAAGAATGAAGTCTAATTAATTAATCACGTCTAATGATTCCGACTGTAGTTTCGAATGAAGAATTTAAGCACAAGATCAAAACATTTAATGTGTTAATATGGCCGAATTGGGGGATTTTTAAGTGGGTTGTGTCACTGAAAACGAATAATTTAGCAGTGAAAATAGACCCACTGGAGATACGGGCATGGGATTGTAAATCATTTGTATCCGTTCCGAGGAGGGAGGACTTTCCTGCTTCTTAGCCCAAATATTTCAAAGCACAGGTTCGATGTACAAGGGCAGTCCTTCAGAGGTGAGAGGAACTGTTGGGCGAATCCACCCGCTCTTGTTTTATTCACGGAGCTATTAACTGACGGCGGGTAAACAACCCCCAGCTGGGTTACTAAGGAACCCGCTGCAGATTAATCACATCGCACGAATTTGGAGCCACTCGAATGGCATTCTTAATTTGAAAACTGGCGACTTTTGTCTCCTCCAAACGATGCAATTAATTATTCAGAGAACTTTACGAAACGACACGGCAGCCGTTCCACATATTTGAACATCAGGAGTTATTATTTTAAGTTCGCTCATCAAACTGTTCCAAGGTGGTAACATTCGCGCAGGAGTGGGTCTGGATATATCGAACACCACTATGGTAAAATGAAAAATTATACGATTAGAAATGTACTCCTCGTGATTCATGGCTATTTCCCGCCGCCAGGAAGCTGGTACGAAGCACTGCAGTTTGAAATTTTCTGGGACAATTTGTCATGCTGTCAAAGATGCCAATATAACTGGATGTAGTATTTCATGATTTACTCTAGCTTGTCTTCCAATTAGCGACAGGAAGGTCTTTAGCTGTTTTTTAATGGGAACGTATTTACCAAGTGATCTTTTAAAACATGCGTTGACTCATTGACTTAAGAGGGCGACACAAACTGGCACATTACATAAAGTTCCATACTTTGTGCATGGAAATTACTGTTCTAAATGTAGGGGACACAGAAAAATTCTCTACTGGCTATTCTCTTTCGTGGCTATTTTCTATGGTATATAAAGGACCGTGTTTCATATTACGTTAAAGGCATTCTTGAATTGTTAATGATATATGATAATGATAATCTGATATATGTTTTACTCATTATGTCATCACAACTAATATCGCCGTATATTGGACTGCTCGTTGTATCAAACTACCGTTAGATGGCAGTAGTGGATGTTGCGTAAGATAATGCATTGATTACGATGAATCTCAGAAACCTAGTGTTTCTGTCTCCGACAATAAAATAAAAACTACAAGTCTCAATGAACTCCATGTAAAAATGTATTTTGTTTTGTTCCGTAAACGACTGAAATTAATTTCATGTGCATACTTTCACAGTGCAGTTCAAACTAATTTCTCACTCAGTTTTTGTCTTCAGGGTATTTAATCAATTCCTGTGTTTGCTTTCCAGGACAATATATATATATATATGGTCTTTTTAATAAACGACAGCTGCTCTTGAAAATTGGGCTTATCACCCCCACCCCCAGCAATTCTTTTATATTCCTACATTATGCGTTTCCCAGGAATTTGAAGATCAAATAGCTTTCAATGAAAGTCTTTCATGCTTCTGATGAAAGTAAAAATTGTTGATGGAGAGAGAGTTAAATTCATTGCTTCTGATGGGTCCTTCTTATATTTTAAACTGGCAAGAGAGGGGTTAATTTTGGCTCAGCCAGGATATGTCAACTCAAATAATAGTTCGGCCAATGGGATGAGTCCTGACATTTTGCATAGGAGCACTTCCTCTAGGAAACGGCAGCCCATACAGTGGGAGTGATGTCCCACTATACAGGTCATTTTGATCTGAGGGGAAACAAACACACAGTGCCTAATAAAAGTCTTAGATTCCTTGCATTTTGCTACTCTGAACTGCTTTTAAAGGCAGTTGCAAAACAAGTATATTGTAGCCGAATTTATACACCAGATAAGTTGATATAAACTAATAAAGCCCATCCATTCATCCATAAAAAAGTAAATGACAGCTATATAGGCAGAGATATTAGACATGGTGAGCTGGCCTTTCTGCCTCTTATTATCCCAAAGGAGAATTTTCAAATAATCTTGTAGTAAACTCCTGTGAAATGGTTTTCCATGCACCAGCCTGGCCCTTGTAAAGATCATCAGCTGGGACTCATTTTAATCTTCTTTTTACAAATAGTTGTAATACAGCTTCACTTGGGCATCTTAGTAAGTGTTGCCTACTGAATTTACGGATTTCTTTTTGGTATAATTTCTAAGTTGATGGGTTATACCACAATTATACATTCATGTTGTAGCGGCTATAGCCGGAAATGGCTGTTCTGTTAGCTACCCCACAGAGCTGAGCAGCAGCTGAGACGTTATATATCTCAATGTATTTATTGAGTCACAGGAAGGAAGCCAGAGGCCAGGGATAGTAAGGTTGTGTTAGTAGCACATTGCACCAGCAGGCTCTGGGACTGGAGAGGCAGAAAGCCCAGCTCACTGTACCAAAACATCTCTGCTTATAAGCTGCTAATTACAGATTATTACTGTGCAAGCTTGTTAAACATTTGCATAATCTTATTAAATGTACTGTATTTAAACAAACTACGGTAAAGGTTTAGCAATTTATCATATACCGTCCTCTACCCTGAACCCCCTCGGAAAAAGTTTTTTTTTCTTGGTTGTGTCTATCTTGGTCCAGCTCTGTCTCTGAGCCATTGGCTGGGACCTTGTACCCCCCTGGTTGTTTCCTCCCCTGTGCTAACTCCTTCCCGCAAGCTGGCTTTGCACCCCTAATGGTTCCCAGTTGCCCCGCACAAATGCACTCCTGCTCCCGGGAGTCATTGGGGAGTAGACCCGGGGAGTGTCTCCTCACCCTTTGCTGTCAGCCCACGGCACACCTGCCAATGCCCCCCCCACGCCCGCCACCGCGCCCTCCTCCACACACCCAAGAGGGAAGGAGACAGAGTGTCTTTCTTCTCCATTGCTGCTGGGTCATCTTGACACCTCACCAAACTCCTGTCTCCGCTTAAATTAAAAACTCAGTGTGAATTAGATAGTTTATGTCTCGGCATGACAGCTTTTATATTAAATGGTTTACAAGAATCCCATTGTTTGTCATGGGAACAGGTTGTCATGCATATTAATGAGGCCAGGTGTTGGTCCCCTGCTGCTCCCTGCTTCCTTTCCCAGGCTAGGCTCTTTACAACCAGCTAATATTACACTACAAGTGTTTGCTGTAATAATTACCGCAAAACAGGACTGTCATTTGGCCCTCGATACGATTAGCTGAAGGCCATCTTTGACTTTTTCAATTACATACTACATTTTCTGTGCGCACTCTCTCTCTCTTGCTCTCTCTCGCTCTCTCCTGGTGCGTGGGATCTTTCTGCAGTTTGTCACAGCAGTCTTTAATCAAGCCAAATGCTGCACAACCGATATTTTACCTCTCTGTTTTGATCACCCGTGTTCATTTAACAGGTTCACAAGGGTTGTAATTTTCAGGGGAGAGGACCAAAATTGGGCCATTTCCCCAAGTGCTTGTTCTCAGGCAGGCCTGGAGGAATGAGCCGCGATGGCAGCACGTGCTCTCTGAGCGCTGCTGATTCAAAACAAATTAATGAGTCTCCGCTTAGCAGAAAAGATGATTACAGAGGGAAATTTCAAGACATTCAGGAACCGAAACCTTCCTGAGGAAGGCTCCACCCTTCGGTTTTCCTTGAGATGAGAGTGGCACGCGGACGGCGTTTCCAGCTTCTGTTTGTGCATTGTGCCGCTGTCCCTACACCATATTTTATCGCAGTTGTTTTCCCTTGGCAATTGTTATCATGATCAATGGAGTGAATGGTTACACCTACAGTTTGGCTTGCCATTTGTCTTCCTTTGCTGCTCACTGTGATTAATAGTAATCACCCTCTTCTGCATTAGTTAATGCTGCAGCCACTGGGTCTATATAAGCAGAGATAAAGTTGCCAAAGCCGCGTTCTCCCACTAGAGGGGTTGTTAACTGCCACCTGCCCCATCCCACCAGAGTGAGTTTCTCTGTCTTTTGTTAATGGGTGTGTGGGAGTCTGTTGCATGGCCGCACGTGCCTTATCCATTTGGAGAAGCTTCTTTGTCATCAAATTAATTTTTTGTCCTCAAATGACCCCTCAGAGTCATGTGGCTATGGTTCACGGTTCTTTTTGTTATTATCCTGTTAAGGTAGCGGCGCCGACTGCCTCTTCCGTCTCCTGCAGCTTGTTATGGGGGCGGGCTGTGCTGCTGTACACTGGCTCCGGTGTACTCAGAGTGCAATCTGAAACCTGTGACACTTCGGCTGACACCTTCAGAGGCTATTAGGCCGTGAGCCTGTAAGCCTGTCAAATGCTTCTCCCTGCCTTCCTCTGTTGGGTGGACCTGAGTGGCGGACGGAGCCTTCAGCGAACGGGCTCCCGTCACACCGAGGTCTGGGCTGAGCCTTTGGCACCCATTGCCTCCCCATTATCAGATGAAAATAATTATAGTCAATCAAACCGCGCTCCCGGATAATTGGCCGGGAGGTTTTCGCATGCAATTCGACTTGACTGAAGGAGGAAGGACTCGTGGAAATGCATGTACAGATACATGAGTACAGAATGTTCTTAACTTGCGTCGATCCATTTTTATGGCATAGTGGTAATTCAGAGCAGTTTGACTCACACTAACAGCACAGCACATACTCAGCTCTGGATCTGTCTGCACAGTAAACCTAAAATAAATGCATACATTGTCCAATCAGTGGGCCTTCAGGTGAACAACATTTGTCCAATTTTACAGATATTCTGGATTTCCTGTGTTCCTGTATATTTCCTTATATAATTATAAAAATCTGGTCAGAATCAACCTGGAAATATGATTCATTAGTACTTTCTAAACACTAATTAGTAATTACTGCTACCTTTTAAAAAATTACATTTGTATACGTATCTATGCAGCTTTGTAAATCAATCCTCTGTTTACATCACAAGTTTTGAATACATCTCAAATGGTTTTGTTTTGACTTCTAGGATTTAACCGTCCATATGTCAGACATCCTGTATGCACAAGCTCATTCACAACGCATTCAATTGATTAAATTCCTGCTCTTCAGAGAATAGTAGGGGGCGTGGGGGGGATCTGTGGTCGATGGTCCAACTGCTACAAAGTGTTTTGGCAGCATTCATGCCATGTCTGATCCTTGGTCCTTAATAAAACACAGATTTTCTGGGCAGCTGCAAGTAGAATTAAAAGACCATAATCCCGATGGTGCAGTACATTATAGTCATTGTTCAGATATAGCACAGTTAGGTCTGAATGATCTCTACCACATGAAGTAGTTATGGTGAGTTGTTTACATATATCCAACGGTTTAACAGGAATACAAATCTAGCTAATAACTGAGAACCACTAAAGTAACGGCAACACTGTCTGGTGTTTGTGTGTGTGTGTGTGTGTGTGTGTGTGCGTGCGTGCGTGCGTGTGTGCGTCTGAGTCCAGTGGTGCACTTCTGTCATGTGGGTTAGTTCCTCGGACACAAGCATCAGTATAAAAGCAAAACGGTGCCCATTTCGCCGGAGAACATTGATGCCTTCGTCACAAAAATAAGGTCTATATAAATGAAACGAGTAGCTTTTAAAAACCTCAAAGTAAAAGCCGATGACAAATAATTAATGAAGGTGGTGCTTGAGTTAGGATTTGAAAGAAATCTTGTGTTCCAGCATTTAAAAATGGGGACACGAAATTGTGTTGATTTTTGGAGCATGTTCAGCTCTTTCTGTGAAGACCTTGATGATGAACATGCTGTAGTCATGAATTTTCGAGTTCAGATAAACATTGGCAAACATTGAGGATTGTAATTATACTTTTTGTCCTTCTGTCCAATTTATTTACTGATTTCTGAGTGACACTAAGTTGTTCATTACAGGACCCACTCAGTCTTGTCCATAAGACAACGCTACAGCTAGGATTTACTTTTGGCAAACCTGATTTCACAGATTTATTCCCAGCCCTGAAACCAACAATGCCTCATATTCTGTGCAGCGACGCCTCCATCTTAACTGCCCATTCTCCAAGTGCAGGTCTCAGGTTATCAGTGCTCTGAAAAAAGCAGGAAGATTTGTTGCCTGACACATCCAAGTCGAGCGGAGAAGCGGAGATGCTTTGTAGCCCTGCGGTTGTATTGGGGTCTGTGAGCTGGAACTCTCACCAGAGGAGCCGGGAGAAGTGGTGCTGGTGTATTCCTATGGTGAAGGCCAGCGTGGTTCCAGGGAAACCAAGGAGGAACCTGTTTCCACATGAGTGTCTCATTCTGTCTGAGAGAAGAAGCCTGGCCTGGGTAGTACTGCCAGGGCGGCAGCCAAGAGGGCAGGGGGGCCAGAAGGCATCTGCAGGACCTATGGAGGAGGAGAATGTTGTCTTTTTGCATGCTCTTCGTTTATTTGTACACTTTGTATCACTTCAAGACACTTCAAGGTCCCCTGAAGCATTCTATTTCATTTCCACAGTCTGTGGCCGATGTTGTCCTCCCCATCCAGAAAACTGTTATTGTTCCTTTAGACCTTCAGATTATTTATCAACATGATGATAAACTCATCTAGTACTGTTGTTTTTGTTGCGGGCAATCAATCATAAATGACTGCTGTACCTGCAAAGAACATATAGTGCAGACCGTTTTTGACCCTGCCCAGGATTCTATTTGTTCTATGACAGCCTTGCAGTTCAGCGGCAGATGCCTTCTACTGTACTACTGTATGGAGTAAAACCTAATCATTTAAAGTGCCTTGCTCAGTCAGTGTACCAGTCATTTTCAGCACCAGCACCAGCGCTGCACCAAAAATCAGCTACATGGTAGTTGTGAATCTACCACCTTAATCACCACACCACCTGCAGTCCTCTATATCTGGTCTATAGGCAAGCTTGCTAACTAAACATGCAGAGCCCACTCTAGGGTTTTTTGAAATCTCTATGGAAACGGGAAGTTTCGAACAATCCAAGGAAACGTCTTTTTAAAGCTGTGATTAGTGATGTTGATGTGAACGGAAAAATAGGGAAATAAGGGAATGAGTCAATGAGGAAGTTGGTGCATTTCAGTCATCCGCTCGTTTAAGTCTTCAGGCTGGCCACATTTTGTTTTTGATGTTTGAGGTTCTGACAACACAGGTTTCTCAAACGTATCTGATAATTTCCTGGTAACTGTAATGACGTTAATGAAGTCGATGATTGTCCCCTTATTGTGATAAAATAACACAAGTTATTGATTTCATGTAAAGATTGAAATCAAAGTTGGATTTAGAAATGGTCATGATAACCGACAATATGAAGGCTGATTTATTGTTGTTGTTTTTTTTAAATAACGGTATTAATACCTATATATAGACATAGACAGTGCAGCTTGTATTAATTCAGAACTAAAGAATACCTGTAGTCAAGCACTGTCTTACTCTGATGAGATATCATTTAAACTTTTTTTTTTTTTAAAAGGCGACTGGAGGTGCCTGTCTTTTAAGTAAAAATGAAAACATAGCTGGGGCTAAAATTAATTAATTAATTGAAAAGTAATTATTGTGCGCAATGGAAATTAATCTCTCAGGTTCTGAAATATGAATCGAGAAGGATTCCGCCTCAGGGCTGATATGAAGAAAATTATGTCCCATTATGATTTTTTCTCTCTCTCTGTACGTTTTAAATCTTGACAGTAATCTCCAGCCTCTCGAGCTGGGCATGAAAAGTTGAAACAATTGGATTTCTGCAATGCTTTGTTCTGCTAAAGAAATGCAATTTAGGTAAGATCTACAGAAACTGGGCATCTCCTCCACACTTACAAGTTAATAAACCCCATGACAAGCTGTACTAAATTTTTGATTTAAAAGATGTTCTTGCTTTAAAATGTTCTGGCCAGCTTTAGCAATAAGCCCAGTTATACATTTTTTCAATGTGAGAAATGACTATTGCCTTTAATGGTGCTGGGCTGTGTCTGCTGCTGAAAACCACTTAGAGAGCAATATTCTGAAAATTCCTTTAAATGTAACATTTTTGGGGTTATTTATATTGTTTCACTCTATTCATTAATTTCTGTATGTTATATGGGGTAAATATGGGGTAAATAAATATCAGGTTTCACCGTTGCAATGAAGTGGGTCTGCAGAGGCATGTTCAAGGAGGGTGTGCCAACAGAATGTCCACATGGGAGATGGGACGGGTGTCTTGCTAAGGTCAAAAATAATCGGTGCACAAGGAACATTTATTAAGTAGCATGTGATTCCAATAGCCTGATGGCAATGGGAAGGGATGTATTTTGATATGTGTTTACATAATTCACATTCACGTGCTGCATCAAAATATGACATTTATGACATTAAGTCATTTTTGAGACAATACAGTTTCAGCATGTATTTCTTTTTCCTTCTGAAAGTTTAAATATGCACATCCTGAAGTGATATGCTTATGCTTTGTTCTTTCACGCTGGAAGTTCTGGCCCTGTGGTGACAACCTTAACCCTCAAAGCTTATTAATAAGTGAATAAATATTCACCCGGTGTTCATTACATGTTTAGGGAGCTTGGAATTTGATTTAATGTTATTATTCCTCTGACTCTAGCTGTCGGTCGGCTGTTCAACAGCTCAGCTTAGGGAGCGATCCAATGGTACCTGAGCCCCTCTCGTTGTGGCCAGCGGCATCCGGGATGATTTTGTCAGAGGCGACGGAGAGGAGACCCGTGAGATTAGCGCAATGGAGACACGGGCGGCGTTGTGGAAAAATAACGGCGAGGGTAAGAGGGTACGGCTCCTGGGATCGACAGACTGTTTTTATCAGCTCGTCATTTGCTTAGAGACAGCTTCCCCCGAACGGGCCAAGCCTCCAGGGAGAAGAAAACATTGATTAGGACCTCAGCATGATGTTGTGCTCACCCCTGGGACTGGCCACCTTGCTGGAAAATTGGCTCATTACAGACACTGAGGCAAGTGAAACACACACACACACACACACACACACCATTAAATGCACTCCCCCTTCTACACAAAAAAAGACACACACACGCACACACACACCGTTAAAAATCCCTCCCCCTTCTATATACATAAATGCACACTGAACTACACACAGACACACAAACACTGTGAAATACATACCCCCTTACACACACACACACACGCGCGCGCATGGTGAAATACATGGCCCCTGTCACACACACGCACCCACGCTGACAAATACCGCCTCCTTCCTACGCACACAAACCAGCACACAACCCCCATGCACACTGGTAAATGCGCCATGCTGAGTCCATGTGGATGTTCCATTTTAGGAAGCTTAACTGATGTGACAAACAGTTCCACACAGCACATTACATGCAAAAAATACACTGGAAAGAACATTTTAGTGCGCCAATCTGCTTTAACCAGATTCCAGAACAATTTTACTGACGCACTAATCTACGTGTTGAAATGTGAATCCATTGCTTGCTTTTTCAGCATTTAGATTACTAGAGCATAAAACATTAGTATATTTGTTATTCCCAGAAAGGAGGAGAATTTGGAGTAAGGAGGTAATGCTTTGCTCTGCAGGCAGTGAGCTTCACCCTCTCCTTGCATCCAACAGGAACAAGCCTGAATGCCCCTCCTGTTGTCTAGGTGATAACCCAGTCCTCGCCCACAGCTGGCTTCTGCAGGACCTTGTGCTGAACCTTGATTGAACACATTTCCGCTAGATCCAAGAGGCCTGCTTTAATATTTCATCAATGAATGTTTTAAGGCAAGTAGTTGTACACATTTAAGCATTTAGAATCAATCCATTTCTCTCAGGTCTACCACACGCTAGGTAAACAATCAATCAGAAGGCGTAATCGTTTGGGGAAAAAAAAAAAGCCCTTGCCTTTCCTTAGCAAAGCTACCCATTGGAAAAAAACTTTTGTCTATTTTGGTTTGTAACCTCTCCGATATTTTAGTGAAAGTATTGAGCTTGAAAAGGCTTTATTAAACTGCAGGTGATAACTTTAAAGACACTCGATGAGTGTCATCAGCGTCAGGGAAGCTAAAAGGCTAGAGGATGCGGTTGGCAATGGCAACGTTGCTGTGTGGCTTAGGTTCACATGCGTTGCTACACTGCACCATCAGTTGTCCCAGTCTCCTCTGTTTGTCACAAGTTAGTCTTGCTTTCTCGTATTTTGCAAGGTGGAACAGTAATTGGCTGACAAGCGAACATCTTCACCCACCTGCCGGAAGTAAGTATTCACGCCAAGGCTCTTCCGCGTGTCTCAGCCGCTCCTTGCAACATCTGATTAAGATTGGGTGAGTCCCAACACTGAATTCCAGCACAAGCTCAGCTTAACAATCTGCCTCTTTGCTTTGCCTTTCTTCCAAGCCCTCTAGAAAGATGGGAGTGCACAATGGTGATGTTACCTAGTCACATTTGAGCCCAAGTAAATCGGTCCTCATTGGAACGTAGGTCATTCTGTGACCTTTGCTCTTTCATGTATTTCATGAGTTCATGTCATTGTATTAACAAGATTTTTAAACAAAGCCTTCATTCCTTATACAGGGTTAAATATTGGAAAAAGTCAGATACGTGGTGGTTGTTTTAGTGGTTAAATTTCGATCTGGATTAGACCTAAGACCTGCATCCAGCTGCTTCTAAATGACCCTTTCGCAGACTATACTTTTCTGCTTATCCTGTTATCTGATTTAATATGTTCACAAAGTTGCTGATGGATCTGCAAACGATGAAGAAACACAGACATGAGTTTTTCTATGCCTTCCACATGCCATACCTGTGTATTCTGAGGCATGTGGCATGTGCTTTTGCAGTAAATATGTGTGTGCTGTCAGTGTGTGTGCAGTCAGTGCTTAGCTGCGCGCGTGCAGTCAGTGCTTGTGCTGTGCGTGTGCAGTCAGTATGTGTGCAGTCAGAGGAATGTGCATCCCCAGGCTCCTGGTCCTCCTCACTCCACAGAAACGTCCCCAGGCTCCTGGTCCTCCTCACTCCACAGAAACGTCCCCAGGCTCCTGGTCCTTCTTCACTCCACAGAAACGTCCCCAGGCTGCTGGTCCTCCTTCACTCCACAGAAACGTCCCCAGGCTCCTGGTCCTCCTTCACTCCACAGAAACGTCCCCAGGCTCCTGGTCCTCCTTCCCTCCACAGAAACGTCCCCAGGCTCCTGGTCCTTCTTCACTTCACAAAAACGTCCCCAGGCTCCTGGTCCTTCTTCACTTCACAGAAACGTCCCCAGGCTCCTGGTCCTTCTTCACTTCACAGA
>JAOYSI010010713.1:19180-41077 GCA_025775065.1 Hiodon alosoides
ACGTCCCCAGGCTCCTGGTCCTTCTTCACTTCACAGAAACGTCCCCAGGCTCCTGGTCCTTCTTCACTTCACAGAAAAGTCCCCAGGCTCCTAGTCCTCTTCACTCCACAGAAACGTCCCCAGGCTCCTGGTCCTCTTCACTTCACAGAAATGTCCCTAGGCATGGCCAGCATCATTCCACGTACCACCAGATCATTCACTGAAATTTCCCTGTGCTAAGTTCACCTCTGTTTGGTCCAATTTACTGAACAACAAGTTATAGGTGACACACTGAGAGCCCGTCACTAACAGTAATCCACATGAAGACTTGTGCTTGATGCCTGGGGGGTGTAAACACAGAAACTCAACAGCAAAACAAGGAGTAATGAAGAAACAGCAAAAGACCTTGTTCTGTACTATGCCAATAATTAGGTAGAACTCATTAGGAGCAAGGTTAGGCCCCCCATTGCTGGGCACAGCTGTCAGTTTAGTGGAGGAAAAACAATGGACATTATTCAGTTAGGAAAACCAGAAATGGGGGATAAAAAACAAGAAAAAGTAAATATTTATACATTTAAATACTAACAGGGAAAAAGTATCCTCACTTTTTTTTTTTTCAGCCACACATTAGCTAATCTGTTACATTGCCATTCTCCCTAGAGTAAGCAACAGTGGCTGCAAAAATATAACTCGGAAAATATAAAGTTAAAAACAAATTGTTTACAGAGCCTTTCGTAGTGTTGACTGTACAGTTATAAAAGCCCATGTGTCAAAAGAAGTTGAAGTGGATGCTGAAACATTACTGGAAGTCAGAAAATGCTGAGGCTGTCAAGAGTAGAACTGTATGCCTACTTCTGGGCTAACCAGTGCACTTTTCAGCCTATGTTATTTTGAACCTCTATTCTCATCTTAAAGAGACCATCAGAAAATTTTACAGAAAGATATCCATACCCTTTTACATTTCTCCTTAGGGCAATTTCTTATTGGTGGATAATTCTGAAACCGTGTGTGCTGTATTGTCCCAGGTTTGCGGTATTGACTATTTCAACAGGCGTGTCAGTGACTGGACTCTGCATTCATGATTTTTTTGTATGGCCTCTTTTAAAAGACTGCAGATTTAATCCGTCCGCCTCTAACCGAAGCTTTCCTTGTTTGCTTGTGACAGATTGTTCGCGAGTCGCTGCAGAATAAAACAAGTCAAAAATAATGATGCATGTCTCTGCGTGCGCATACAGCTGTGTTCACTGTGTCCCTTCCACACAAGAGAGTGCACTGGAACACATGGACGGGCAGGCAAACACCAGGGCTCCCGCACTCCGCCCCTGGCAGCTTCTGTCGGCTCAGCTTCTATTTAAACTTGCACTTCTAACCTGCCATTTGGATTGGTGCAATCATTTCAATTTTCCTCCAAAGGCCTTTCCGAAATCTTGACACCTCCGTGGCCTCGATTCTTGTGTTTGTCTCACAGGCGAGGGCCTTGCTTACGCATTGTGTCAGAAGGAGTAGCCTTTTCTCTCCAGAACGGGGGCATAAGGCTGGCCTGGAAGTGAGTCCACCAATATGTTTAGTCATTCCTGGGGAAGTGACATAAAAGGGATGTACGTCTTCTGCTCCTTCAGGTCCTGAGTCATGCAGGGAGCTTCAACCTTGTTCCCTTGGATTGCACCCCGCTCACTCTTGAGAAGTGAATTGGATTAGACTGTATCTGCCCTGCACGTGCACGGCCCATACAACCGGAACACAGTTGAAGCCCCAACCTAATGAAGAAGGCAGCGTGCTACTGGAATGGTAATTTCATGAATAAAATAATTTTTGTGAACGTCGAGCAGGCTCATTAAAACTTCTGTGCTGCGTTTTGCCTATTTGGCAAATTTTGAAATCAACAGTTGAGCACAGTGTTGAGACCACAGAATTCTCAATGAATAGCCTCATGCCCCCTGCATGATTTACCCACTGTCCTCTGCTTCTGCAACTCCTGCCGGGGGGCACAGCTCCGGGGTCAGCTGCGGAGGAAAAACACTGCTCCAGGGTCAGCTGCAGAGGAAGAGCACTGCTCCAGGGTCTGCTGCAGAGGAAGAGCACTGCTCCAAGGTCTGCTGCAGGGGGAAAAGCACTGTTCCAGGGTCTGTGAGGGAATAAATAACAATCTTCAATCTTCGAGAATATTTGAGAATGCTTATTGAGAAAATAATATCTAGAGGCTTTCTTTAGAAGACCAGAGTCTTTTCTTAAATGAATAACTTTGTATAAAGCACTAGATCAGCACTAGTAAACTGCACTTTAAGGCCACAGTCTTTATTGGTTTTCATACCGCCTTGCCTCCTAATTGTTTAATTGCTGTAATTGTTTGGAAGGGAAATCCCCTCACCTGGTGTTCAATATGAAAATCAGTCGCTAATTGGTAGATAACTTTTAAACATGTAGGGCTGCGATGCTCAAGGATTAGGGATGCCTATCCCTGCATAGATAGCAGCCACAGATTAGTGCCCAGGTAGTGGTAATTACATAGGTAATGCAATTTCACCAGTTGTGAAGTAATGTTCACATGTAGTGAAGAAGACGCAGTCAGGTGGCTGCACTGCTGTTCAGGCCGCTGGGCATCTGGCGGACGTAGAGGTGACCAGAGGGAGAGTGAAAGGGAAAACGGACTGGGGGTTAACGGCAGCCGACTCCTGGATGCACACGTCTCGTCGTCTCTCGGAAGCGGCTCGAACCCCCCGCTTCTCCGGCCTTAGTCAACTTACCAACTGTCTTTCAAGTTTTCAAGAGGAACTTTTGGTTTGTGTGTGCATCTGAGCGGATTCGTTGACTTTTTTATGGGATGTGATGTACATGTCAAACTGAGGAGGCCGTCTGCCTATGCTCACAGGCCAGCATTAATCAGTGACGTCGCTAACAGATGGAGGGCACTGGACCTTTCTCTCTACAATTCAAAAGGTATAAAAGGACCGCTGTTGATGAAGAGGCATGTGAGAGGCTTAGCAAACCCTTTTTTGTGATACTTTTTTTTATTACTGAATACCTTTTATATACTGTCTCAGTTTCAGTGGAGTACAGCGTCAAAAAAGTTCATTACACTCATTGTTTTTCAATGTGATCACTTCCTAACTCAACAAATTCAGTCCAGCAAGCTTTTAAATTCTGTCCGAAACAAAAGGTTTTTGAACTCTCACTCATGTACATTCAAGCACAAACACACACACACACACACACACAAACAAACAGGGTCCCAGGTATTGGTTAGTTTAGGTATAAATAACTGACACAGCACGCGGGTTCCCAATCCTCAACCTAGATGACCCCTGTGTGTGTGCAGGCTTTTACTCCAGAATAAGCACTTTAAAGAGCTTAATATTACCCTAATTGAATGAAATAGGTCTTGTTTCACAGTTTTGAAGTTGATTGTTACACAGACAGAACCATCAGTGCAATTCAATTGATAAGATCAATGAAAGCTGGGTGGATGAAGAAAACACCTCCCATTGCTGTATAGGACAAATAAGTGAAATGATGTATACAGTTGAAATTATTTAGTTGTTTTTCTTTTTCTATAAAAAGCAGAGATGGGTACCGTAGCTCTAATAACAGTTTGACATTGATCTCTCTTTGTTCCAGCTGACAGCAATGGGTGGTACCTCAATGCATCACAATTTTGGCATGGCAGTGAAATTTGAGCTGAACGACTGATGCCATCTTTTATTTGATATTACTATTATTACTATTATTATCATCATCATCAATTCCAACTTATCAGATGCAGAGTGATTTAAGTGAAAGTGAAAGCAAGCCAATAAGAGCGGCCAGAGTAGCAGCTCGAGAACAAGAGTGACAGATTTGTGAGATACAGATTGTGTGTGTTTGTTTGTGTGTGTGTGTGTGTGTCATTCTGGACTCACATTAATCACACGTTAATTGTTCACTGCTTTTCTTCTGCTCTCCCATTACATGGGGTCCTTCTGGTCCACAGATACTGTTATCTTTACAAGATCAAACAGTGCCTGTTGTTGTACTTGGCCAGACTGATGGATGTGATTCTTACCTGCCATCACCCAAACTGGTCATTTTCCCGTCCCTTAATATGCAAGTGAAAGAGGTCTAAGTTGTATCTTTTGAAGAAGCAGTATTCTATTCTGCAGTATTAGTCTCTGAGACAAGTCTTTGGTGCCACTAGAGGGGCGAGAGAAACGTAGCGGCACCGGGAGACGTTCGGTGTTCTGTTCTACTTACGATGTTCTTTAGATGAGACATGGGCACATGTGCACTCTGAGAGTGTTGATGCATGGAAACCGTGCAGACATGTGCGCTCTGAGAGTGTTGATGCGTGGAGACCGTGCACACATGTGCGCTCTGAGAGTGTTGATGCATGGAGACCGTGCACACATGTGCGCTCTGAGAGTGTTGATGCATGGAGGCCGTGCACACATGTGCACAGTGGGTGCATGGAAACCCTGTCAGCACAGATTTTGTGGGCCTCTGCATGTGCGACACACACGCACGCACACAAACACACAAACATACTTCAGATCTTCGGGTGTATTTCTTTTGTGCAGAACGCTGGAATCCATGAGATATGACAAGACTTGGTTTCCATCACTAGTAATATTTCCGGCCTGAAATATGGAAGGTTTCTAATTATTGCCCCAATGCTATCATATAAACATCATTAAACGCTCATCGCTGAATGGTGAAAGATGGAGATCTCTCTCACACACAACACAAACATTTTAGGGAAGCCATTTGACTTCAATAAACCCAATATAAGTGTTCAATAAGTGGTTGATTCAGTCATGTATCTGTCTGGAAGCAGCCTTCATTATGGCCCACTAAACTTAAATAGATTCATATTAAAAATGCCAGGCCAGCTCACAGTATGGTGTTTTAGCACAAACAAATCTATGTCTATTATTCAAAACTCACTTTCGGTTACATTTGGCAGCTAAATTACCCACCCCACCCCCTTTTTTATGTCACGTAATTCAAGATGTCGTGACATTTGGAAAATTACCGCTAATTCGGAAAATTAAAAACTATTACAGTGATGTTGCTAACTTTGTACACTAAAGCCATGCCAAATATTCCAGTCCAAGATTGCCTGAGAGTGATCCAGAAATGAGGGATGGTTGTTATTGTCAGTGTGTCTCCGAGGCTCTGTTCAAGCGAGTGGGAGTGTCTCTGCTTGTGTAGGTGCGTGGTTGAATGTGTTAGTGCAGTTTTTGCTAGTTCCAGCAAGGTCACCTGGGGTATGGTATGGTGAGGGTGTCATAAAGACAGTGGCAGTTCCTCTGCTTTTTGGGTTAGGTTGGTGTTTGTGTGTGTGTGTGTGTGTGTGTGTGTGTGTGTGTGTCACCAACCTCCTCCGTGTCACACACACACACACACACACACACACACACACACAGACATGCACACACATTTCCAGACAATCCCCAGACTTTTCCATTCGAGTTATAGTTCTAGTTTCACCATTTTCAGGTAATGGCTGAAGGTCTTCTGTGAAAACTATAAGTGGCTGAATGGTTGGATGGCTGAATCGATATTGAATTACATTGAGCTGAATTGCTAATTTTAGTCCCCACCTCTAGACCTGAATAGATTGGTACTTTTAATATTATCCAGGTAAGTACTATCTCTGTTCATGTGTAAAGTTTCTTGCCTTGCAATTGAGTAAAAAGGCAAGATATGTGAAAATACATTATCTTTTTTGAACACCCAGTAACTACCTGTGCTGGATCGTATTAATAATCGTGCAAGTACACAGTTTTAACACGTTAGTTCATAGTTTTATAATTTCATGACACGGCTACCGCCTGGTGTCCACTGTTTTGTAAATGCCAGTTAGTTATATTACTCATTGTAGAATAAAGACATTTGATCTACACATTCATACTCTTTCCCAGCCTTGGCTCTGTCTTTCATTACACTTTCATCCACAAGAAGGAGCTGTAACAATGGTGAATTCAATTCAATTTCAAATTTTAATAATTCAAGTTTAAACTCCTTCTGCTATGTGTCCTTAACATTAAGCAACAACTGAAGTGAACTATTCTATTGGTCTTTTTATTTTTTTAATTTTCAATTAGCTTTAGCATACAATGTTTCGTGTAGCTCAGGATCCGCCCAGCTCCTGGTATTATATAAGGAAAAAAGCCTGTATTGAAATCGAAGGACAACTCATTTAAGTAGGGTTTCAATGGCGCAATTTTACAAATTAGTTTTCTCTGTGATACGATTGCATTAAAAAAAAATAAAAAATGCTATCTGAATGTCTCAGTGAGAAGTGAGAAGACTGGATATGGCAGATTTCATTTTGTTTTTTATTTATCCACTAAGTCGTTCATCGATGGGGGTGCCAACCTGTAAGGTGTGCTCTGCTCTTCATAGAAATGGGTCCCATCCCGCCGCCCAAGGTGGCCTTAACTCAGGGATTCTCAGTTCGTGCCTTGGAGGGGTCTTAGTTCATGCCTTGGAGGGGTTCTCAGTTCGTGCCTTGGAGGGGTTCTCAGTTCGTGCCTTGGAGGGGTTCTCAGTTCGTGCCTTGGAGGTTCTCTGTGTGCAGTTTTTGCTCTTGCATGGAGGACTCCATCACTGAATGGGATGACGTCATGTTTGCACCAGTAAGGCCTCCAACCGAAACCCTGGATTTCAGGAGACCCATGTATTTCAGGAGGACCATGGATTTCAGGATGACCCCTGGATTCGGGAGCATCATCCATCCTGGGAAAAAGGAGATTGAAGGTGGCGTGATGTGAGCACGGACCCTACCTGCTAGCAGAGAAGCGGACGTCCGCCCTAGTGCCTGTCAATCACCCTGCTCCCTCTCGCCAGCATCCTGAACGTCGCTTCAAACGGCACGTCCCAAAGAGTCGAAGACAGCTGTCAGTCTGGGTTGGGATCACTCATTCGCCAGGGTGGAAGTCACAGGGCTGGCTGGCTCTTTAATTTACCTTTTTGCACCGTCTAGAATTTGAGGGCTCTGCTTCACATATCTCCAGATTTAAACTGGGTTAACTTGACCCCCGTGGAGTAACTATCCTGGACAGCATCACCCCATTCTAGACCTCTGGAACAATAGGTAGAGCTGATTATCAAACAGAACATACGTGCAGTAATTCCGTGGCACGGTTTATATGTTTGTAAAATTTGAATTTGAACTGAAATATGTTGTTATTGTTAGATATGTTTATGATAATTGTCTTTATGTTTCTGTTGTAAAACTTTGCCCTGAATTTATTTCACATTTTAAAAAAAATCTACTGTGCTCAGCAAGGTGTGGTGTTGAAGTTTTTATTTGGTTTGATCATCGCGTTCTTTTCGCAACTAATGTATTTCCTTTGTTTCAACTTTCATTTTTGTTTAATTTATTATTGCCTCTTTTAGAGTTATATTGATTTTATTGCTCCTAAAGATTACTTTATTTCACTATTATGTTATTATTAAATGTCCTTTATTTTCTCCCAATTAGCCCTGCGGCCTATTTCCAATCTTCAGAACGATCCATTGGCTTTGTGGCTCATTATACTCTTAAAGCCTGCAGGAATGTTCAGATTTCCTCCTACATAGAACATTATGTCCGTGTTCTGAAGCATTTCAAAGTAGTGAATTTCGTGTGAGTACATCCATTGGACGATTGTTAAAATGAAAAACGTAATATTTTAGATAAAATAATACTGTTTAGAAGTCATTCAATACTTCTGAACACTGTTTCATTCCAAAAATGTAACTTTTTTTGTTTTACTTAGCTCGACTGTGTGGCTATTAATTAACCTCGGGGCTGATTTACAAGTTTAGTTTAACTTTGACTCAAACAGAATGCACCAAACCTAGATATGTGAATGTGTCAAGGTTAAATTATATTAAAACAAGTGTTGCATATCAAAAGACTTCAGCATAATGTGAATTTCCTTGGAAGTCTTGCTTTAAAATGTTTATATATTATTAGATGATTAAGAAGCTATATAATTTAAAAACAGAGAACATTAGAATGTGCGTTATGTGTAATTGTTTTCAATCAAAAGTATTAAAACTGTTCGCTTTCATCTCAGGATTTTTCTTTTATTGCAGCATGGCACATCCAAAAAAGAAGACAACGCAGACAAAGGGTTTTATTTTATTAAAAAAAAAAAAACTGAAAGCAGGCCGAGGAGCGGCTGCTCTCAGAGATGACGTGTGCAGTCCCCACAGGCCTGTCACTGTCCGTCTTACAGAGCGGCTCTCTCTCTCAGTGGTCACTGCTCAAGAAGTAAACGCTCAGCTCACACACCGAGACTCCTGACAGGAGAAGATAACTGACCAAATCTGTAGCAGAGCCACTGTCCGTCTTACAGAGCGGCTCTCTCTCTCAGTGGTCACAGCTCAAGAAGTAAACGCTCAGCTCACACACCGAGACTCCTGACCGGAGAAGATAACTGACCAAATCTGTAGCAGAGCCACTGTCCTTCATACAGCACGGCTCTCTCACAGTGGTCACTGCTCAAGAAGTAAACGCTCAGCTCACACGCCAAGACTCCTGACCGGAGAAGATAACTGACCAAATCTGTAGCAGAGCCACTGTCCTTCATACTGCGCGGCTCTCTCTCTCAGTGGTCACAGCTCAAGAAGTAAACGCTCAGCTCGCATGCCGAGACTCCTGACCGGAGCCCACCTGACCATAGAAGATAACTGACCAAATCTGTAGCAGAGTGGATCGATAAGAAGCCCAACCCTGTGCACGGAGATGAAGCCTGGAGAAAAAAAATGTTGTGATATCGTGCCCTGAAAGGGTTTCATTTCAACTAACAAAATGCACTATTATTCAGTTCAGTGGAGACAACAGCAAGAGTGATTGCACTGCATTTTGCACACATTAAATTAGCATATACATATACATTTTTTTCATACTGATGTTATAGAGAAAAATTTTACCATAAGGGCTTGGATAAAATTTGTCATATAGAGTTTTGGGTTCAAATAAAAGTTCTTAAACAGAGCAAATGAGAGGTCTGAATGATTTTGAAATGTTAAAGGTGCATATATTTTTAATTACAAGTGATCTTATTACAGACGTCTGGAACCTTCAATTAACGGAGTGTTGAGATTATTATGATTTAATTTCACTAGCAGTTAATGAAGGCACTATTGCATTGACCTGGCATGGTCCACATTGGTTAATTGAGGGTATAGGTCATTGAATGATGAACACAACTGCTGCTAAGAAAAACGTGCAATTTTCTTACATTTCTGTAAAGTATACATTACTTTCTGTAAAGACTCCATTATAAACATTAATACAAACATTAATTGAATAGTGTTTTAATTTATATAAAATACTATCGAAACATATGATCATCATTATCAGTCTCATCCACATGTAGTAAAGTAAATATGCATATAAATACGATTTAATGACCCATTGTATACTACATGGCCAAAAGTATGAGGACTTCGCTTCAAATTAGTGGATTTGGCTATTTCAGCCAAAGCCGTTGCTGACAGGTGTATAAAAGTGAGCACACAGCCAAGCAATCTCCCTAGACAAACATTGGCAGTAGAAGAGCATGCTGAAGAGCTCAGTGACTTTGAACTTGGCATCATCACAGGATTCCTCTTATCCAACAAGTCAATTCATCCAATTTCTACCCTGCTATAGCTGGAGGTGCTGTTATTGTGAAGTGGAACATCTAGGAGCAACAACAGCACATAAAAAATTAGATTGGAGTGGGAGAACTGAACTTGACTGGCCTACTCAGAGCCCTGGCCTCAACCCCAACAAACACCTTTGGGATGGATTGGAACACCGACTGCAAGCCAGACCTAATCACCAAACATCAGTGCCCTCACCACTGCTCTTGTGGAATCAAGTTCCCACAGCAATGTTCAAACATCAAGTGGAAAGCCTTCCCATAATTTAACTCCACATTAATGACTATGATTTTGGATTGTATGTTTGATGAGCAGGCGTTCACATACTGTTGCCTACTGCAAGTGAAGTGTGCCTGTGTCTGTTACAAGAGTGTTTATGTCATACCATTGTATAAGCTGTATGCCCAATGTCCACCTCAGCTCTAGGGGCCTTCTTCCACCCAACCAAACCAAAGCGGATCTCAGGCAGCATAAGAACCAAATAGCAAAAACATATAAATTACTCCAAACAACCAAACCACCTTAAATCTGGCCACAGTAGCTGCTTCCCTTAGACCACATTGAAGAAAATGATTCATCTTGACTTAACATCTGGGGATAATTCTGCTCCTAATTGCGTTTTCTTGACGGTTTGGAAGTGCGTTTTCTTTGCAGGCCATCGATTTCTGCCTTCCATTTGTGCCAGTAAGTGCACAAGCGTGTTTACGCATCTGAACAAGTTCACAAAGTCCGGTGGAATTAATGCGTTGTCCCTTTTCTTTCTCCCCACACAGCCCTATGACATCTTATTCACCAAACTGGCTCCAGAAGAGGAAGCCCCTTCTGGCCCTCAACCGCCCCAAACTCCGCCTCACAGGAAATGACCGTTTTACATTATTGGAAGTATTGCAACCTGCTGATGTGGGTGGTGTTGTGCAAGAGTGTGCCAAGCAAATCATTTTGTTTGTAGCTTAGAAAATGAATCATCCAGATTGCGCTGAATTGGGTTTTGGGTGCAGAGATAAGTGAACTTGATTCAGACTCAATCTTAAACAAAGATTTTGTATGACCTTGTAATGTAATGTAATGTAACGGTAAAAAATATAAAGTAATTCAGTAAAATCCATGGCAAAGTCATTCAATATGTATAAACCCAGGACAGAAATGCAATAAAAATGTCAAGAGTGCCTATTAAAGCTTGAACATGAAGGTGCTTTCTTAATATGCAGCACTCCCACGTCAATTAGCACCAGTTTTTGTGGAAAAGGTTATGACAGTGATTACAGGAACTGACGGAATAATAAGGATGTCATGGTATGAGATCTTGAGGATATGATAACGGTCCTAAATAATAATGGCCTACATGAATCACTTTTGTTAATTATTGTATCTGTGTAATCTTACAAAAAAAACGAAATCACGCAACTTCAGCTGCCTCCAGATGTCAATGTCTCTTTAAAACTTTCTTTTCAACTTGACATGAAAAAGGGATGTATCTGTTCAAGATGTGCTGAATTACGTTAATTAGCGGATAAAAAACATTCCCTAAACGTTGAGAAATATGCCCATTAATCCAGGTATTTAGCACCAACACTACAATGTGATTAAAGAAAAGATTAAAATGAGCTTTTGTGAAGGTCTGATATTAAGTTTACAGTAATTTTGCTCTGAAATAGTTCTGAAATTGATGGAGTAGCCTTGTATTTTAAAGCAATAGCCCCCAAGATGGTGTTAATGCCTATATTGGTACTGCTGGGATATGGCATGACAGCACGTGTGGGACATTTCTGTGTTGCATCATAGGCCTTCTTGCAAAGTAGATAAGTAACCAACATTGGACCAGTCCAGTGAGAAACACAGTGAAGACAAAACAGCAAAACAAATAATAGATAGATGTCTACGTTTTACTTGTCTGTGACCAGCAGTAGCGTAATAAATGCAGCGCATTTTTCTACTCATAGACATACTCGGCAGCAATGCCCACTGAGCCACAGAACAAGAGCTAAACAAACCTTTTCATGATCTATGTGTAGGACCTCCGTTGGCTGGGGCTACTTCTTGTTATGCAAAAATGCATTGGAAAAACCTGTGGCCGAACAGAAGTCCCGTCACAAATTCGGTCAACCTCACTTAAGTGTAACTAAGGCTGAGGACTAAATGATTGTAAAACATTTGGTTTTCACAGGCACCAGCAGTTAGCTGGCATTGCATGCGTTATGGAAAACGGCAGGAGAAGCTGTCACCCTCTGCAGCGTACCTTTACCTGTCAAAAGAGACGTGTCTGATGGCAAAGCTGTTTCCCCAGTTCACTGTTGTGACACTGGTGTTCATTATCAGGGGTCTCCCCTGCGAGTCCCAGAGTGGCACAGGACAGTGGTTTCTTGGCAAAACTTCAAGAGATTCGGACTTTCGGGGGTAGGCCGAGGGCACTATTAGACGCATTATAAATGTATCCCTAGCCAGGTAAAAGTTGGAGAGTTAGAGGAAAGCTGTCAACCTTACTTAAGAAGTTCCAGGAGAAGAGTTGGTCTTTTCGGTTCAATTCATTTGTCTGTCTCAAATCAAGAATGAATGCAACGAAGGCTTGTCCTCTCAGCACTTCTGCCCAGGTCCATTGGAAACCTTAGCCTCAGCCTTTTAAAGGTTCACTAAAAACATACTTCTCTGATGACCTAGCATGATAGGACTAAAAGAAAACTCTTGGGTTGCAGAAACGATGCTGGGCTTGTTTTAGTGAAGGTAAAACTGCGGTATTGGTTATCTTAATCAAAATGATTGATGAGTTATGTGTCCTTTTATCCTCAAACTGTGACTTTTTTATTTATATAAATATAGTCGTTTGCCAACTGCGAATCATAGAGCACAGTGAATATTTCAACGGTGACTTTGGCTGGTTAAAAAACGGTAAACAAAATAAGAATCGATGCACTCGCTGTGAACAGTGTATAAAATAATGGTGTTTTGAGATGTCCATTGAGCAAATTGGACTATTTATGTCAAGCGCCGATAGCACAGAAACCGTAAGACTCCTGGTGCCCAATAACAATTTGATACTGCAACATTTTCAACATTTACTAAATAGCTTTTTTTTAAATGTAGAAATATATAGTAATTTTAATAAAATCTTAAAAGACCATCCAGCACTAAATATTAAATTCACACAGAGGCCACAATGCTTCAATATCATATTTAACGAAAACCAAAAGCCGTAGACGGTATTAAGAACCCGTTATTAGTTTCTTATGAATGTACTGTATATCAGCCTGGTCAGTCACTATAAATGAAAGACGGAATGCACCTATATATCAAAATCAGTGACACACTATACCCATGGGAAGCATACATTTTAATTAAACTGGGACTGGCGCAGCACAACTGCATAAGAAATAATAGATTTGGTGACTCATTTCCTTAACAGTGTCAGGAGTGAAAACTGAAGGGCCGGAAGAATGAGGGAAAGGAACCGATCAATGAATGAAAGCATGCTGAACTGAAGGTGTAATGAACCCATAAATAGCAAGTGTCTTCTCCTTGGCATTCATTTTCAGGCCTGTTTACACGGGTCCTGCTGGGAAATGTAGTGTGGGCTTCTTTTTTGTCTTCACGTATGTACCCATCACGTTTCAGTGTTAAATAAATTGTAAAAAGTACTTCTATCAGTATATGAGTATGCAAGGTAATCTTCACATTTAGGGCATGAATGTTGTCGGTTCTTAAACAAGCCCGTGATTTTGCTCAGGATGTAGTTATACAACAACCATTAGCAGCTCATATTAGCTGATGGCATGCATGTCATTTTCAGACCGCCATTCTGAAAAGGTGTTCACATTTTTTTCAGTAAAATAAATGCTCGATCAATTTTTTATTAGTAACGTTTCCAAAAGAGGCTGTTCACGGTTATTACCAGAGATGTTCCTTTTGTATTTTAAAATATCAGTTTTTTGGCCCTAGAACAAAGTCGAGTAATGTCTCTTTAGAAGAATTTAATTAGTTGGTGACACGGTAGCCTTTAATATTTTCCATGTTCCAGTGTGGTGGGAACAGAAAGTTTAAGTTTGGAGAATTTACGAAACTGCATAAACCATGTTTTTCGATCAAAAGTCAAGCACCTCTTCAGTTTGCTGGTTGTCTGTTCAAATTAATGTCTATAGAAGTATCCATATTTCAAAATGCCTGTATCAAAGAACAACTGCTTGAGTCTAGCCTACAGAACGCTTGCTGTCTCTCTCTCTCTATCCCCCCCCTTTCACTCTCTCCCTCGCTCTCTGCGCTATTGCGGAACAGGTGTTCATGATTTTACCAATCAATTAACACTGAAGTGGCAAACACTGTGATTATTTTTAACTTTCTGATTTAATGTGCTCCAGTAGGTCCCACTGTGAATTCTTCAAAGGTGTTACATAATTACGGTTTTGAAAAGAAGTCTGTTCCTCACAGATAATATTAGCACTTCAGGTGAATGCGATAATGTGGTGAAAATAGGTTCTCCCCTAAGATAGCTGTTATTATGCATTGCTAAAATATGTAGAGTGCTATGATCCAATGGCTTTTATTGCAAATGTTTTCCCTAGTTAAGTGTGGGTTATGGAAATACCAGCATAAATCATATACACTTAAATACAGGTGTAGATGAAATCATTTTTTACCATTTTAATTTTCAGGTTTGAGCACATGCTTTGTAATAATTTCAAGTTGTCGCTGATAATTACAGGTCACTGATGTATTTCACCTTTAAACAAAGTTCATTCCTGTCCTTGTCTGGCTGATGAGGTATCTGAGCTCGAGAAATTCACATATTCTTCCACTCACTTCTTACCTTCTTCAGTAACTTCAGGCCCTGAGGCGATGAAGAGAAGTAGTGTTTCTCAGATCCCCACCGGCTGTGTAATATTGACATGAATCAAATCGTCATGAAGAGGGAAGTGGGAATCAAGTTTAAAAGACAAGTGTAATGAAATAACAATAACAGATTCCGGCTGAGCACTGGCAGGGAGAGAAGAAACAAAGCAATTACATTAACATGCTGCTTCTGGTTTTGAAAGCTGACGCTCAGCTGGGCTGAAGTTGGTAAACGGCAGAGCCCGATGGTAATTGTCTTGTCGAATGCTCTCGTTTCCTTTCCATTTACACATTCGTAATCTTCACTGCAAGGCCTAGTCAGCAAAGAACTCCAGCCAATGTTAATGCACTGACCAAGACATGGCCTCCGGAGGACTCTTAACTAGGGGTGTCAGGTTTTGGACATTTCAGTTTGGTTTGTTTTTACTTTTAAAAACTTGGTTATCAGTTTTAAGTTACAAAACCTGGTAACATTAGGAAAATATATATTACCAACATGTATATACAAATATTTTCTGAGAAAACATTGTTCAGTAGTATTTTCAGTAGTGTTTTTCACTAAAGTAAAATGTGTTCTATTTTGAGATCTTTTATATTGTATTGGTATTTATTCTAAAAGTAGCAGCTTGCAAGGCAGCATATATGTGACATTTTCTGATGATTCCCAATGAAAATACTGAAAGGATTTAAAATATTCAGCATTACTGACACTTTTCCTGAGGAGAATAAAAAACAAAAGAAAGTTAAATGCAATGTTAGTAGCAAATTTTAAAATATGATGGGTAATTTTCTCCTTAAACTGAAAGACACTAATGCAGCTATTTCCCATTTCCTGACAATCTGCTGTAATCAGAAGAGGGGGAGGTTAATGGCAACTTTAGTAAATGTGACTGCATAGAAATGACAGAATAATAAAATATTAAATAACTAAATTGTGCCTTCAAAAATATATCAGTCGCTTTTTAAATGTAATTTATAGAATGCACTTTCAGATTATCTTTTGATGATAATAATATATAATAATAATATAATAATTTTATTATAGTGCCTTTTCATAAACAAATATCACAGAGCACCTCACAAAAGTGAAATATCAATAAAACAATACAATTACAATAGAACTTCCAATGTCAATAGAAAGTTTGGAGAAAGACCATTTAAAAAAAAGGGATAGGTTTTTAATATAAATGTAGAAACAGACAGAAATTCATCGTAAGGAGTGAGTTCAAACGCTTAGGATCCCTGGAGAATCACAAAAGATCAGCCGCAGTTGCAGGAAATGTCAAACAGTTGATCAGTGCACTGCCTTGACATAGCTTAAATATTAATCTTGGCAAATAAATAATGCCTGTTAATTTATCTAAATACAATACAGATTTAAAAAAAACAACATTGTAGTTAAGACTCATAGTCGATTGATTTAGTTAGTTTTATTTTTCAAATATACTTTGATACTTTGATACAGATACAGATACTTTGGTGAACTGCACAGCACTGCTCTTAACCTTGCCTTTAACCTTTGACCCAGGAATGAACAAGGTCAATTTCAAGGAAAGGATGAGTATGAGTGGATTGAAAAGGGATTCAGCTGAACAAAGAGAATTAATCCCCTCTGAATGGGATGCAGCCTAATGCCTTCGGTATTTAGAACCCAAAGCAGCAATCTTGATATGCGTTCTCTGTCATGCTGTGAACTGCACCCGTTTGCACTAAAGACCGGAGATCTTTCTGTTATTTTAATTATTGCTTAATATTCATTAGCAGACCCCATTATCCTCAGTAACCTTCATCGTAGTTCATTGTTATGCAATCTTCCATTTGTGTAGCTGGTAGTTACCAAAAACATTCCGGTTAGTCAGGTAAAGGTTGAACAGAAAAGCTGACTGAGGCTACCTGTAACCTTCAGCCTGGTTCAGTTTGTTAACCACTGTGCCAAATTTAAGAACGGGACAGAAACCCCCGGCCACTGTGACTTTGATTAGATGTGTTAACGGTACGAATTTGAACCTACAAAGCATGGAGTCAGTGTCAAAACTTCTTGTGTACGCAGTGGTCATCTGCTTGACTAACTAGAGCCAATAAAATAAAGCCGGAAGTGGATGAAGTTCCATTGATATTGCAGTCAAACAGGCTTTCCTGTGCACTGTGTTTATGTGCTGATTTAACAAGGTGGAAAAGTAAGATTTAGAACATTGTAGAAGCCTTATCACGATATATCATTTTCGGTTTAATTAATGCTCATGACAGGGAGACATTTTAAGCTGTTTACAATGAGAACTGATGGTTGCTGAAGTTACAAAGAATTAAAAAGCTGGGTTCTGAAGAGACTTTTGTTGACTCATACAAATTTCCATTGCAGTAATTACGATACTCTCCAATTATTTATCAGCTAACTAATTTTGACCTTACCAAAAACAAGTGCATAAAGTACAATAGAGCATTGAAATAAAAACTGACAGTTGTGGCCTTATGTACAAACCATACATGACATCAGGCCTTTAGATACAGGTATAGTGGAAAAAAATGTTTTTAGCTGTGATTGGGCTCTTCAGGATAATTCCTCTGAATCAGGTTGGTCCTTCAATGCTATTTTATGTAAGATCTAATTGTGTATTAGCGGCCTCTGCAACATTTTGGTAGTGTTTGGCTTCAATCTACATCTAGCAGTGTGTGCTCTGGAGGAGTGAGATGTTTGTGTCTCAAAGGCTGTACTACATCTAGCAGTGTGTGCTCTGGAGGAGTGAGATGTTTGTGTCTCAATGGCTGTACTACATCTAGAAGTGTGTACTCTGGTGGAATGAGATGTTTGCATATTAATGGCTGAGCTTTTGTCTTCCCCCAAATGAAGTTGCCTGTCACCCTGACAGGCTCTTTCTGTGTGCTCTGGTTGAAGGGAAATGTTGTTCAGAGATAGTGCCCCGCCACCACCACATCCCTTAATTATCAGTGTGATCACAAAGAGCATGGAGATGCCTGTCTTTGTGGAGGCCTGTGGCTTTCTAGTCTGCATTATGCAGCATTGACTCACTCCTGGAACTCACTGTGATTCACAGAGTTGTCCTGGACTCACATCGGTGAAGTAAAGCTTTTTTACTGCTGTGAAATGGATTGTGTGTGTGTCTTCAGGGGGTGGGAGCATCAAAAAATATATATATGATTTTAATATTATTATTCATTTTGTGTGTATTTGTAACTGTCACACGCTGACCCTGGATAAATTTTAGGCCGCGAGGCACCGCTTAATGTTGAATAATTGAAAAATAATTGAAAATGATTTTTTTTTTTTTGCTTTTACAGTGTCAATGCCTGCTGACAATTTCATCCCATTCAATTCATTAAGTACATTTACATTTGCATTAATTACCACATACTGTATAGTCATCATGTGTCACGTTTCACCCTAGTTTATTTTTCATTCATTTTTTTGGTTTTATTTTTTATTATTTCTTACAGTTATTTATATTTATATTTATATTTAATAAACACCCCCCTACATTGGTATACAACAATACCATTAGAAATACAACCTTTTTTGCTCCTTCTATGCAGACTTTGAGGGATTTCACAGTAGACGAATAAATTGACGATAAATTGATCAAAGGCACAATTGCTACAAGTTGTGGTATAAAGGGCTGATACCACCTAACACAACCCAAAAGGTTCTTGCCTGGTGTGTAACCTCAGACTGTTGGCCTCCACTTTGTCCACTAAGGTTGGGACCTTGCCAATTACAATTGCCAATTCCTCATATTCAAGACCAGTTGTGCAACATTGTATCTGACATAGAAGCTGAAAATATAAAAAATAATCCCCAGGTTTATTCCCTGATCTCTGAGGTCAGATTTGGGAGGTGTGGTAGATCTTAACATGTGTGTCAAAAATAAAGATCAATGATGAAGAGATACTGGTTGTAACTGTTCTTGACAGTTGTGTGGTCCGTAGAATAACAAGTGTCTGTGCCCATGTTTAGTTCACTGTCCCTTCCTTCAATGGAGAAATCAATTAATCTGGTAGCAGAGATATGGGATGATCTCCCAGTGGAAGTAGGCTCATTGTCTTGAGCCTACTTCCACTGATGGACAGGCAGGAGATATGGTGCCTGTGATGGACAGCATAAACCCACACTCCATACTTATTTGTATTTTTGGCAGTACCCAATGCAACACTACCTGCTATGCTGCACTTCCACTGACTGGACAGAAAGGAAGTACTGGTCACCGAAGTCCACTTGTTGTACTGCTGGAGTGTCCTAAAAGTTGAAGAGACGGGAGATTAACGAATATCTCAGTCGGGTGGAATGGCATTTGTAGCGTTAACCTTTCCTTATGCCCCCTCAGACTGGAGCATGTCCAGGTCATTCGTGCTCTGAAGTCCGATCTGAAACATCTTTTCCCATCGCCCATGATCAGTTCTGCTTGTGTTCAGAACCAATCCATCAGCATGAGGGCTGGACACATGGAAAGCGTTTTGGATTGAGTTTGGTGTAATGACAAGGGGTTTTCCTGAAGCAAACCTCTGAGATGGTGGTGATTGTGCTGGCGGTGGAGGAGAATTTGAGTCCAATTTTAACACTGGTTTAAATATTCTCCCCTGCAGGTCTATGTTTCCCTCTGTCTAATGAGCCGTTGCCCCTAGGGAGAGTGTGGCGAGCGGTCAATACCTGACCTCGATGGCCGCCCTACCGCTCAGCCATTGCGGTGATGAAGGCCGCCATCCTCCGCCGCACGCTCCACCAGAGGGGCTCGGCGTGCCGCTGGGATTTAAATGTGCAGACATGAAAGGATCGCCAACAAAGGGCAATCCTCCGAGAGAGGGAGTTGAAGGGAGAGCTGCGCCGTCTCATTGTGAGGACCGGATCAAAGCGTCACAGGCGCCTTTTACCGTGAAGAAAGTCACCTTCCCCAGCGCTCTGAATCGACCAGGATAAGGCTGGGATCAGCGCTCAAACCACGTAGTCTAAACAGGATTTGAAACGTGAGGCTCTGGGGTGCATTTTAATATAATGGCTCTTTGTTTAGGGACAGGCTTCATCCAAGATCATATTTACTACAACAACAACGTTATGTTCCCCTTTAGTACTATCTACAGGTTTGCTGTTGGGGGTCACTCTCCCTCTGGTAGGCCAGGTGAGTGTGATGTGTGTATAAAAACGACATCTGACGCAATGCCGGATTGGTTTTGAGTAACATAGTGCACAACCAGAAGTGAAATGATGTGTCTTTTAAAGACATATCCTAATGGTGGGGCTTCAGGGGATTCCTTTTTATCTGTTTCTTCAGCTCCTGGTGTGGCATTGCAAAGGGCCATACACGCCAGAGCCCTCGAGCGGGTGGTGCCCCCCTTTCACGAGTGGCAGTGAACACAGGCCTGGGCCGTTAGTTTCAATCGCATGGCCTGCAGTGACTGCTCACTCATAGGACTGCTCTGAAACTTGGCCCGTTTGAGCCGTTCCACTGAGCAGCACTGCTCTGATGTCAGCACCTCGTGGCCCAATCAAGGCGAATCAAGGTTTGAGTGGTAATTTTGGTTCTACGTGCTGCTGCACAATAAACCAATACAATTCACTTTTGAGTCATGAGAAACTTCTGTGTTAGTTGGGTACACCTGGTAAACCCAGTATGGAAAAAAATGTTTTGTCGTCGAAGCACTTATTGAAAGAGCCAAGGATATTTTTAACATGGAAACGTACATTAATCTTCATGATAAAAGTTTAACAGTAGTTTGAGAAAATACAAATCATTGGTGTCTAGAATTAAAGTACCTAATTATTCTTTATAATGACTGTAATATATTTAGAAATATATCAGGGTTCACCATATATTTTAAAGCCATACCCTTGATTAAAGTTTTACAGGATGGCTATGGATTGTTCTTCAAGGTACGTTTTCAGTCATTTTTGAAAGTTAAAAAGGAAGGAAAAGGAAAGGAAAATGCATTTTGCAGTACCATTTTTTAAAGATTCAGTCTAATTGTTTCCCTGACTAATCCAGCGCACATTCCTCCTTTTAAAAATATCTCTCAGGAATGCTGTCCTCTCAGTCTTCACAGGAGCTCTGGTCCTATAGATAAGTAACGGTAGAGTTTTATGTACCTCCATTATCATATATCATAACAGTCAGGTCATCCATAAAGCAGATTAAAGGTTTGGGAAGAGCATGTACACCCGAATTAGATTGGATCAGATCTGAATCTCATACCAGTCATTTGCTGGAGGGCTTTTTCTGAGATGAGCCAAGGACATTGGCCTAAGTTTTAATTCTATCAGCTGAACCAAGTCTGTCCATGTTCTTGGCTTTTATTGGGTTTGGGAAAGAGTAAGTGGGATTTAAATGAAGCCAGAGGGCTGAAGTCATGGATAGTGTTGTTGAAAGATCTCCATTCACTGATTACAGAACTCAGTTAATGTCCATTGACCAGCATCGGACAGAGTTGCTGACAGTCTCTCTCTCTCTCTCTCTCTCTCTCTCTCTCTCTCTCTCTCTCTCTCTCTCTCTCTCTCTCTCTCTCTCTCTCACTCTTTCCCTTTATTTCACTCCTCCAGATTTTCCCTCTATGAGAGCTTGATTTTGCAGACACCATGACATTAGATGAAGTTTGAATGGATTTTACTAGTACATAACTCTTTACACGTTTTAGTACTATTAGTGTACTTGTGGGTTATTTTTTTTTAAAACTTTTTTTTTAAACTTTTAAAAGTGTGTGGGTGAGACTTTCTTTTTGGGAATAGAAGGATTTCCAGCACATAGTTTTATCCAATCTGTCACAAACCCAATGCAACTCAGAAAAAGTATTTTTCCTACTCATCTGATGTGCAGCACAGGGGACTAGGGACGGAGAGCATAAATCAGCGTAAAAGCCTGTCTGCACAGCTGATTTTCTTTCCGCGTTCAGCTCCTAATCCCTCTGTTCTTGCCCAGAGTCCACACTCATTGCCCTCATCCTGAAAAACGGAGGAAAGCTTGGACTGGTGGTTGGATGTGAATGCGCTGGGGCTCCTGTGGAGCCAGTTTATTGTTCAAAACAACGTCTACAATGATTTGAAATTGCTTGCAATATGACCACGTGACCTTTAAAAGTATTTTACCGTGATCACAGGCACTCAGATGATCAATCGGACATCCCTCTTTGTGCTGGGGATGGACAAAGTGAAGCATTTAGCATCAATGAACTTTTTGAACCAATTTCTTCAGAAAAGGGTCATTGATTTGAAGCTTTTGAACCCATTTAGTGCCATGTTCTTGTTTATGCAAGTTAAGACATTTCAGAGTGTCATATCTTTCTTCGGAAAACAACAAACAGTGCTAAACAGGTCACAGACTCCGTATTCATCATTGGTACTATGGGCTAACAGTGGGCTGTGCCTGTATTCATCATTGGTACTATGGGCTAACAGTGGGCTGTGCCTGTATTCATCATTGGTACTATGGGCTAACAGTGGGCTGTGCCTGTATTCATCATTGGTACTATGGGCTAACAGTGGGC
>JAOYSI010010714.1:0-10238 GCA_025775065.1 Hiodon alosoides
GCAGAACAAGGACGATAACAAAGGTTAGTCGCGTTACAGGTGCCAAAGCAGAACAAGGACGATAACAAAGGTTAGTCCCGTTACTCACTTGGATGTTTTGGCCCGCTGCCGCTTGATTGGTGCAAGGCAAGGTTTGATTTCCACAGCAGATCGGGGGATAGGTTCCGTTGTGGTTGTTGTAATAATTGGACCCAGTGAAGTCTGTGTAGTTGTTGAAACCGCAGCACTTCAACTTAAAAGAAAAAGAAGATGATTTGGAGAGTGATAGATATGTACAAAAAACCAGTATAAAGATATAAAAACCAATGCCTTTTAATTTCCCCAATATACAACTGATTGCATCTTTTACATAAGTACAGTAAACAACTCTGCACGCTGAATATTGTGGATATTTGCACAGAATATTTGAGGCCTTTGAGGATTTCCAGGTAGGAGAGGAGTAGGATGTTTAAAAGTAGGGGCTGTGGACAAATCTTCTCGGGGGGTCTTAGCTAGAAGAAAAAGAATCACCTTCTTCATTTCAGCCAATCAGGAAGCATGAGCTTTCTGCATGGTCTGGGAGGGTACTACTTCCTGAAAACTGGTTTTAACCAACGGCTGTATTATCATATCTGTCTGGACCCATACAAAATACTTCATTTGGTTACCTAGCTGTGGATTAACAAGGGCATCATCTCAATTCCCAACGAGAAACGGTACGTTAATGTACTGTTCACAGCCCTTGTTAAGGATCCCAGCCTGGGAAGCGTAGGGAAGGAAGGCCCAGAGTTCCATTTCAGGGTGGTAACAGTCCTTACGGTTTACTGTTCTACCCAAATCAAGCTCATAAGTTTGCCTCTAGAAGACCGTGTTGGAGAGCCCATGACCCCATGACCCCATGGTTCAGTACCAGGTGGGATTAAATTAGCCAACCTTACAATCCCAACATTCTCAAGTCCCAGGAAGAGGCATTTAGCGAAGCCTCGCGGCAGAGCACTAGTGCAGAGGTGGTTATTGTCCAGCAGAAAGGATCCTTCAAGGATCAGAGAAGACTCGTGAGCCCCAAGCATCAGTGAGAGTGGCCTACAGGGGTCGGTCGGCGCCGCGGTTTTGTACTGGACATACGTGGCCCAGGAAAGGCGACCGGGCCGGGGAGGGAGGTTTACCTTGGTCATGGTGGTGTTCCACACCTGTGTGACCACTGGATTGGTGTCATACTGGTTCATAAGGGTCGTCTCGGATGACGACTTGAAAAGGCTTTCTGCCTAGTGGGGAAACAGAACTATCATTACAACATCAGAAAAGTCTTTATTAATGAATCATTATATATTATATTCATTTCGTTCCCAACAGGACTGCTTGAAAATCCAATCAATCTCATTTAGTCTTTGCTTTCCAAAAAAAAAATAGAATGAATCCCCCTTCAGTATTTGGCTGTCGTCTGAATGTTTGATAATGGCCTTCAGTTTGATAATGGCCTTCTGAGACTAATTGGGAGGATCATAAATAAATGAGTTGTATACTTTTACCGAGATAGCTAAATTTATTCTGAAAGTAATGAGAAAAAGAGACACAAGCAAATATCGGCACATTTCACGAATAAATGAATCTGACACTCTCACAACAAAGAGCATCCAGACATCCCCCTCCCCCGATGGCAGACAATAGACGCCGGCGTGAGCGGCACAGCAGCGGAAAAGCTTCCCTTTGCATTTAGTTTGCAAAACACGGAGGATCTTCACCCGCGAAGCCTCCTGAGGTGAGCTTCACAGCAAACGCAAGCGATTGGCGGAGTTTCATTCAAAGGCAGACAGGAGATTTCACAGGGGATTTCGCCTTAATGTGGCACGCACTGCACACACCACATGGTTGGGCTGAGAGATTGCTTTTGCTAGGACCCTGATTAATTCTCTGATTGGAAACAGGTTTTAATTTTCTATATTGTAGTTTCTTATTTTCTCTTTAAAATTTCATTACACAGCTCATTTGATCTGTAATTATTACCTGCTCCTGAAACTGAGGGAATATATTCAAAGAGCTTGCTTTGCATGTATAAATTCTATAAATGCAATAGTCTAATTTCATAAATTGCTTTTAAAATGTATAGAGCCATTGGCATGTGATTTCCCAGAAGCTGACTGATCTCGCTGAATTCGCCTAGGCAGACAAGTATCGTAGTAATTTAGTGAGGTAGAGATGAAATATGCAGTATAAAAAAGAAAGGAAGGAAGGACGGACGGTGGAGTGAAAACTTACAAAAGAGGAGTAGACCAGGACGACGACCGCAGCTGCTATCTCAGCAATGAAAATAATCAGGATGATGGAAAAAAACTAGAAGAAAACCAAGGTGGAGATTTCAGGCAGAACGCAGAGTTAACCGCGTATGGTGCATTCACATGTTATACTCAACAAACACACCGTTTCCACCGTTCATAAAGGAGTAAAATTATACATTTCAAACAACAGAGAATTTCATTTAGAATCTTCACTTTATACAAGCTGGAAAATAAGCCCTGTAAAAACGTGATTCTAATCAGAACCTGATGAAAGTTTTCTGACATAAAGTCTGGACCGCCCGCACGGGTCCGGCCCGGGGACACTTGGCGTCAACGTACCATGATGAGGAGACACTTGCTCTCCTTCTGGGCTCCGCAGCAGCCCAGAAAGCCCAACAGCACCAACACAGCCCCGATGACAATGAGTAAGTATCCCACATTGAGAACCTGCGTGACCTGGCCGGGGAGAGACTCCAGTAGCTTCACAAAGGAGCTACCGTCCACACTCCCCCAGATCCCAACGGCCAGCAAGACTGCACCCGCAAGCTGCAACACACAATGTCACCCAGAGGAACTTTCACTTTAGGCTTAGGTCAAAAACTACACACCCAAACACACACAAATGAATAAGAACAGAACCCCTAGCTCTATAATTGTTTCTGTCTGTATAAGAGGGTAGGAAAGATTAGGGAAAATGTTTAAGTTCTGGGAGGCTAGGCAGTATCGGCTTTTAGGACCATTGTCGGCTGTTGGAAATGTGCAGATAATGAACAAATGAAATAGTGTGGCAGGTCGCCTAAAGATCCACCCTCGGCAAGCCCTGGGGACACACTCAGGCCAAACCAGATGGACAGACAGCCTGTAGGGTTACAGTTATGAAACATTTTAGACTGAAAAGTCTGGTTTTTGGTTTTAGTTTTTCAGTGTTAAAAGCTCTGTGTAGTCTGTTTATGTTGGTGTGTCCCTGTGGTCTGTTTAAAATGATGTTTTATGTGTTAACATTATTGTTAAGAAATTTCTTTAAAGATGTCAAATAAAAGCTTTAAAAAACGGGCCCTCTGACTCCCAGTGACTGTTTCAAACTGGTGGCTTGCTACGAACGCCAGGTTGAATCAAACTGAAATTGCAGTCATCAAACACAAAGCTTCTGTTTTAAAACCAGTCAAACTGGGGTGGCACAGTAAGGGTATTTACTGTTGAGGTCAAAAAATATTCCGGAAACTTGTTGAGTTCAGATTCTGTCATCTGAGATTCATGAAAACAAATGTATTGCTTTTGTATCTCTTTGAATTCCCAGGTGGAAGTGAGTGTCGGCAGTAATTTAATCCACTCATGAACTGAAGTATTTTTTTGTGGAGCGACCGTTGTGTAGTTGTTTAACTAGCTCTTCAACTGCTTGTGAATTGTACCTGTATGGTGGCACTGAATGACGTAATAAACCAAATTGTTATTCGAACCCTAGCGGCATACTTCAAGAAGATCTTATCTATGTACTTTCTTGTGGAACTCACCTGGTCTCTGAGTCTCGCCTGGTCTCTACGGTGACCCTATTGTGAGTTTCCCCTGAGTAAGAGCTAAACAAGTTTCCGATTGGCAGTTCCCTTCACACAACTTTTTCAGAGTTTTTGTTTCAAGTGACAGTAAAAGTAAGTCTAAAGACTCAAAGCCAGTAATTTTATACTTCTCAAAGTGATTTAATTTGTACAAATGATGGAAAAAATACTCACAAAGATTACAAGGTTGAACAAGATCATCATAACTTTAATAAACGTGAAGCACCCCATTTTTATCTGTGAAAGAAAAAGTTACATTGAATACACACATAGTCATTTTGTGATAGTTGCTAAGGTGTATAAGTGTAAAAAACCGCTACCCAATTTACTAAAAACAACATTTTTCATGTACAAAGAAAAATGTATTTAAGAACATTGTAGAAAATAACAGGATTTTGCGTCACAATCTACATATTTAATACAACTCCAACCTACCTGTTCAATTGTAGCCTCTGAGATGACAGAATCACAAGGGAGTAAATTGTTTCCTATTCAGGACAGTGTGTTATATGTAGGTTGATACTCAGGCGTGGTAAGGGGGCGGGATAAAGGTAGCGGGGACAGGTGCACGCATTGGGGTTGGTCTAATGTGAATAATTCCTGATCCTTTCAGGTGTGGGAGAGTAAGGAGATTTTAATTACAATAGCGTGGGTCCATGTTTACGGACTGGTTAATCTTTTCTCCAAACATTAATGCAATTTGAATGCAACCTTTATAGTTTCTTTGTTCATGGATTTTTATATTTATTGAAAACGTCGTGCTGCCTTTACACCACTGGAGGGCGGTGTTATTTCATCGTACTCCCGACGTCAGGTTGCGGATTTCATGCAGCCAAGCCTAATTTCCCTTTGTACTCTCTTGGGTTTGATTGATGTAATGTGAGCTCTCTTTCTTTGTTTGGCAACTCTGTACGAAGAATGTTTGAGAGAAAACAAAGGCATTCCTGTAATCAACCACGAAGAGGAAGAATATATAAAGGTTTCAGTTGGAACATGATGATGCCTTAAATCTCTAGATATGTAGCATATTTTATGTAATGTTTTAAAGGGACCACACTTCCCTGACGCTCTTCGTCGACCCTTGTGGATGTTAATTCTCTCTCGTTCACAAACAGCCTTGAGATTCCCTACGCATATCGGATGCCACGCGGCATGTGCAGTGAGGGTCAGCACCAGGGAGAGAGACAACCACCGTTAATATTGGCCCATGTAGGCCGGGTCAGAACCGTCCAACGCCACTGTGTCCAATCCACCTCAGATTGAGCCGTCTCCATAATATCGCTTTGTGAGTTATGACAAACTCGCCAACACTATCATTAACGCTAAAATCGTTAATCTCCCTGTAAAGAGCGCCAGTCAGGCTTCGTTAGGTATCAGACCAGTTACTTATCTTGCACGCACTAGCTGCCGGAACACAAACACAGTTTTTGTTAATATACACAACACTTGTGAGAGTTCTTTAAAAACCTAGGGTATAGCCAAGAGTATAGACATTTTTAAATAATATATTTCAAAGCTTGAGGGATACTGTCTAACCAACTCAGGAATACACCCGACCTCCATAGCTCTAGGGACAGTAAAATGATCAGAGGAACGTGTGTCTATATTCATGAGCTCTGGGGAATGACGCGCCGGATGGTGAACAGACGTCCGACACAAAAAAGTCTTGCAAACTTAAAAGCTATTTTTAAAGTGTTGGACTGGGGGTATTCACTAACACACAAATGTTTTATTAGGAATTTACCCAACAAGAGCTGGGAAAATCTGGCTGTGGATTTTTCAGCTTCATATTACAAAAGACAAATGGAACAATTCTCTGCCCCCCCCCTTAGGATAAGCTCTGAGAACAAACAAGGTGGAATGACCTCTATTGTCTACCAGAATCTAATTTATCACATGCATAAGAAGGGAATATTAATTTCAAACATCAATTTTAGTCGAGCCATCCAGATCTGCAGTATAAATCAAAGCAAAGGGGGTCTCTAATTGACTGGAGCTGGAAGGCATAGCGTGAGTGGAGGAGAACAAAGCCCCGCTCTCATCCCGTGTTCCTCTTTTGTTCCGCGACGGATGGAAAGCTTTCAGTTGGAGCGGAGGTGACTTTGAGTGCGGTATTTTATCAGTGCTGTAGGTGAGCTGTTCATTTTCACCTCATGACATTTTTTCACAAAATTTCACAATCGCTCCTCTTTGAATAATCGTTGTGAGTCATCGTGATACATTTTAACAGTTGTCCATTAACCATACCAGTTAAAACAGATTTGATGGCTTTGTTTGCGCAATCTCTCTCTCTCTCTCTCTCTCTCTCTCGCTTTGGGTCAGTAAACAATGTTTTACCTCCGACAGACGACTGAAAGTGAAACAAGGGAACTCGTTTATTTTATCATTATCTTTAGCATGAGGGGAAGTTTACCTTCGCCAACAGAAAACTCCCCCTTTCTTTCCTCAGACATACCTCCTCAATACTTTACCGGAGATTCGGACACACTGTGCTCTGTGAAAGGTTCATGTGTTTGGAGATTACAAAATGTTGAGCTATTTCAAACGGGAAAACTCAACCGTAAAATTGTATCACCTCTGCTACTGCTGTTTTCCCTCTTCCAAAACAACAGTTCAAACGGCATCACTCCTAGAGTGAGTTTTTCAGGAACTACCAGGTAATGAGGTTGAGGGAAAATTTGCTAAATCTTATTGATAGGTGAATGAATGGGTACAATAAATTCTGTATGGCCCTTGAGAAGCAACAATACATTAAACAGTTTAGCAGGTTAAGACTTTACCCACTTAGTTACTTTTCTGCTCAGGGTGGCATTCTAGAATTTAGGTTTAGTTTTTTGAACACGATAAGATAATCTAAGGCTTTTATTAATTGCCACCATACTACCTGTAACAAGAAGTTCATGTTCATCATGCAGGTTTTTCTGGATCACAGAGCTCCGCCCTCTGACACCATGTGATCAGCTCCACAGCTCCACAGATCATGACTCCAACTGCCGCTACTCCCAAAGATGTGATGGGGGACTGTGACATTCACATGTCAGCCCTAAAATCTGTCCCTCACGAGCAAGTGCCGTCATTCTAACTGTAGCATTCCGGTGACTTCTCACCTGGACAAGTGACCACGGACGACTGTTTCAAGCACATTTCAGAGTAACGCCCCTCCTGCAGTTTTATAGTGGTTTCCGGATGCCATTTAGTATTGTGTGATTCAGAACTGCGACGATCTGTAAAGTGTGTGTTAAATTTATCAGACATGCATAGTTGGATGAGCGCCATTAATCATGCACTAGATACGTAATCCTGGATATATTGGCCTATATATCTGAAATACAAGACTCATAAAACTGCATAAAATGTATGGGGTAAATGATTTACATGTGTGAAGAGTGAACTGGCTGTATGCTCAGTCTACATGCTTCACGGTCTACATGCTTCCTGGTCTACGTGCTTCCTGGTCTACGTGCTTCACGGTCTACGTGCTTCCTGGTCTACGTGCTTCACGGTCCATGCGCTTCACGGTCTACGTGTTTCACGGTCTACGTGCTCCCTGGTCTACGTGGGTTTTAGTCTACGTGCTTCCTGGTCTACATGCTTCCCGGTCTACATGCTTCACGGTCTACATGCTTCCTGGTCTACGTGGGTTTTAGTCTACATGCTTCACGGTCTACATGCTTCCTGGTCTACGTGCTTCACGGTCTACATGCTTCCCGGTCTACGTGGGTTTTAGTCTGCATGCTTCACGGTCTACGTGCTTCCTGGTCTACGTGCTTCACGGTCTACGTGCTTCACAGTCTATGTGATTCCTGGCCTCCAGTCGTGTTGTCCTTGTGGTGTCATCTTTGCCCTCTCAGTGAAAACGTCTTCTGCTCAGTGGAGGACAACCTGCCTCGTTTACTTAAGTGGTCTTGCATCAATTAGAGAAAAGTTAATTGGGATGCCACAAAGGTGATCTCTGATTAGCACAGCGCATACCAAATTGCCCTCCATTTAATGAGCGAGTCTCATCACAGCGAGATTTGCCCAACTGCGTAGCTGAGAGAGCTGGCGTAAAGGGGTTTAAAACCTGGCGTTTAAACCTGAGCAAAGGGCTGATTATAGAATCCAGCTTCTATTGTTCAGACTGATTGTGTCTCTTGGGTTCGGCAGGCTGTGTATTTCTGACTTGTTCACGTTGACATTGAAGTATGTCCTGTCCTCCAACAATGCCTGTACCTTCCTGATAAATTCTTATTCCAATACCTCTCTCGGCTGTCTTTTCTCTTTGTCAACGCCAACCCTCTTAATACCAGCGAGAATTGAGCGTGTTCCATTCTTTAAAACATCAAAGGGAGTTTGATGTGTATGCTCTGGTGGGTCTGGATACAGAAGGTCAACTTGTCTTCATGTAAAAGCGTGTGGTGATGGTAATGTTGGCTAAGCATGGCTGCTCAAGGTATTTGCAGTTCACGCCCATACTGCCCTGACGCTGGGCTGTAGCACAGTTCGCACGCTGTGAGAAAGGGTGTTGAAGATTGATATGACTCCGGTGAAGTTAAAACACATCTTGTGCACTGATGCAGAAACTACAGACCAGGTTTAATAAATGCTTTTCATTATGAAAGTAAGAGGGGTGAGACTTTGGGGCGCTATGTTTGTGTGTGTGTGTGTGTGTGTGTGTGAGAGAGAGAGAGAGTGTGTATATGTGTGTGTGTGAGAGAGAGTGTGTATATGTGTGTGCATGTGTGTGTGAGAGAGAGTGTGTATATGTGTGTGTGTGAGAGAGAGCGTGTGAGAGAGAGAGTGTGTATATGTGTGTGTGTGAGAGAGAGTGTGTATATGTGTGTGGGGGTGTATATCTATAGTATCTATATAGTATATATATATATATATTTTTATATATATAAAAAACCATCGATTTGACTTACTGCTGCTGGTCACAAATCTATCAGCATCGCTCGGGAGGAAAAACCTCTCATTAACCTGTGAAAATTGAAGGAACAAACAGCATTGCGATATTATGAGCACGGTGCGACTTAGGGTTGGCTCTGGTTCTGCTCGATTGGGTTTCTTCTTAATTAATGGGGCAGACCAAAGCCACTTCCATGGAGAATTTTTGAGATTCAAAGCGCTCCCACAGGAAGCCAAACTCCTCTTTTTAATATCATTTGAATGACATGTGCATCTCAATAGGGGGCGTGGGACAGATGTCGTGTAGTTGTCATCGTTCCCCCTGGCTTTCTCCCCTTTGTTTTTAATCATTCTTTTTACTCTGCTGTTTGCCTTTCTCCGTTTCTGAAACTGTTAAGTGCGTCGAGAGTTATCAAAAGTGTCATCAGAGGTTGCATGTCAAAGCCCACTTTTTAGTACATTTTTTCTACCCTTATTCATTACTTTAAATAATGATATCATTGGACATTGGTTTATATTATACTTCTGAAACCTTAATTTGAACTACCAATTGATAACAAAGAAAAAAGCGGATATTTGCCTCATTGGCCAATGAGCACCTTGACTAGATGAATGAATGTGGAGTACCCTTACCTTCATGTTGCTCGCCGTCAGTTAGCCTGCGGTTACATCCGTGTTTGCATCCACAGTGTGGGCCACATTTAGGGGCTACATAAATGTGAGTTGAACAGGGCCAAGCGTGAACTCCTGTAGAGGGTTTCTGGTGGTACCACCCAGAGCACCGGCAGGCGAGAGCCTGTAAATTACACATGGTGGAACATTAAAAACAATGGCTACGACTATATTGTCAAAAAGATGCCATAACCCAGCCATCACCTTGACACCTAAGATGTCTTTGGGCATCTTGCAGCACAAACATCAGACACGGCGATGCCTTTTGTGTCATGTGGTCAAACTGCCTGTAGTCCTGTTCTGGAACTTTTTCTGCAGTAGATACTACTTTACTATAATAATATAAAGCCAACTGTGTGTAAGGCAGTTATATACGTCACATCGCAATAATAGAATTTGGTTCGCAAAAAATTATTTCTACTCACAATTTTCACGTTATTTTAGTGATGACAAAACATCCATTAGACGGGATTTGAAATTGGCCTCCGGTAAATAAACACTTACATCATCATGCCAGAATGTGCACCAATTACTGCACAGAGTTAGTATGGCCTTTTCCAACAACATTGAGTGACTTCTTTCAGTTTCTCCTGTTTTATATAACGTGGACCGCCCCACCGGGCATTTGCCCTGACTGCCCTACGGCCAGTCTGGGCCTGGTCATAGGCAGCCTATTTGTTTGAAGTACAGAACAGGATTAGCATGGATCGAATTGAGGATGACCGGAAACAAAAACATCTGCAGGAATACAAATTCGACAGAGGAACGTGAAGTCCTCCGCTCATGATAACAGTCGTCTCTGCATCCTAACATCTGTGCAGAAGCTCATGATAACAGTCGTCTCTGCATCCTAACATCTGTGCAGAAGCTC
>JAOYSI010010715.1:0-10238 GCA_025775065.1 Hiodon alosoides
AAGGCGTTAATTCCACCCCAGTCAAGACACGGGCGAATTCCTGTCCCTATTCAGACGGGGAAAAAAAAGGGCAAACCATCAAGCTAAACTTTTGTTTTTAACCCCCCCCCCCCCCTATTTTTCATTTAGCATGCGTCAGAATCGTTTCAACGTCACCTTACGCTCCTGCCCTTCGCAGATTGCATAAAATGCAACGCTTTCACAGCGTCCAAGGTAGTTTAAAAGTCACTGGCATGCCAGATGAAAACTTTTTAAAAAAAAGGAACGCCACTAGCAAAGATGTTCAAGTAGGCAGCGCAGGAACATGGAGCTGCAGGAATGGAGAGTGCGTGGTGTGTGGCTGTGCATTTTACATAACAGGATCACCCATTGTTCCCGTTACTTAGGGAGAGGATGATATGTGTCGGCGCTGGCGCCTTACGTTCGCGGAGCGCTTTCGATTTTAACCCCACGCTTCTCCGACAAGCCATGCGCCTCGCTGGTTTCCGTGTGCGGGCGGCCCGGGGCACTGGGGGTAAAATTAGACCGCCCAGATGCCAGGGGGCGCAACAGATCAGAAATAAGAAGCAACGTGGCGCACCCAGAGACCCACCGAAAAGCCATGGTTCGTGTTGTTCTTGACCCATGAATCCACGGTGGGGCTAGTTACCTCCGGGTGCACGTGGAGGCACAGCCAATCGTCTCCTTAGTCACTCCGGATTTTCTCGGAGGGCTACAAAAGAGACTCCAGCATGCCTCGACTTTGCAGGAGCGTGGTACGACCTCATCGGCAGGGTTCTGGACGGGCACCCACGGACAGCCCCGTCTCCAGAGCAAACAGTGAGCAGGGGAGGAGAAGAGAAACCGGCAGTCGTGGCTCGGGACCCCCAACCCGTTTCTTTCTGTGGGCCTGCCAGACGACTGAGGTTTCTGTGGCGAGTGACGTTTGGGCCTGTCTAACACTACAGGTCCTTGTCTGCTCCTGCCCTGAACTGGGTGCACGGGTCTTAAGGGCCAGCTGCAGTCTTCAATTAAACAATTAAGGGGCGTGGCGCTAAGGAAACTTTCAGACACTGTGTCCCTAACAGAGGTCTTTGTCTCAGAGGTACGATTCCATCCACTCTGCGTCTCATTTATAAAACTCCCGTGTGCACGGTCACTTCACGTTCCAACGGGACCGATCTAGGAGAGGCCGATCGGGGCGAACCGTCCGCTTCCTGTGGGCCGCTTAAAAAAAATGACAGCCCTATCTTGGATATTCCAGTTATGTCCGCGTAATTGAAAACGTTGGGTCAAAGACGTTTTACAGTGGGAGCCGGGAGGAATTGGAGGGTGTAATGTGTATTGTATCACGTTGTCACGAGTGTGTACGAGCCCGGAATCAGAGTCGGCGAGGAACCCGGCGGAGCTGGTGAAAGACGTGTTAACCGCACGTAATAGAAAAGTCCGTGAGTTTGGCGAGGGGGAGCAATTACAATTTCATTGTCATTTTGAATGAGGTTCTCCACTATTCGGGACCTGAGCCTTTGTTAACCGTTTAAGAAAGTGAACTTCATTCATCTCTAGGGCTATTACTGTGGAAGTGATCCGGCAGCCATTATATCAAATTTTTTTAAGGAAGTTGTAGCTGTGCACCCTGTCATCAAAATAGTCCCCCTCTTTCAAGAATTACCCAGGGGTTTGCTTCTTTCATCTTTTTTATGTGAGAAGCTCTGTGGCTACACTATTTTATTTTATAAAGAGGGAACAATGTGGTTTAACATGTGGTTTGAGCCAGGAAACGTCATGGCCACCCCCCACATACATTTCCCAGGGTGGGGCACCTGTGGTGTAAGCCACGTAACGTCATGGCCGGCCGCCACGTACATTTCCCAGGGTGGGGGACCAGTGGTGTAAGCCACGTAACGTCATCGCCGGCCGCCACGTACATTTCCCAGGGTGGGGGACCTGTGGTGTAAGCCACGTAACGTCATGGCCGGCCGCCACGTACATTTCCCAGGGTGGGGGACCTGTGGTGTAAGCCACGTAACGTTATGGCCGGCCCCCACGTACATTTCCCACCTTCCTGTTTTTGCTCGGCAGAACCCACAGACAGAAAAGGGGAGGTGAAGAGAGATAGAGGAAAACAAACCATATACATCAATGGCGATACATCTGTGAGGCTATTAATTAACCATTAACGGTAATACCATTGGGAATAAAGTATATTACACTCTCTGCATCTGTGAAGCTAAATTGTTCTACTCTTTATATAAGAACGATTAATGAATTTGCGCTTATAATAATGGCCTGCATTCTACGTTGTGTCTACAAAATACTCACAAGCCTGGGGTTCTCCTGTGTTCCCAAACACTGCCAACAAATGATGTGAAAACGTGTAAGAAAAACTAAGAACAAAAGGAGAGCTTTCACAGTTTATGCATCGTATGAGATATTAAGAAAAATGCACGGCAATCAGACTGTAATGAATCTGGATTAGTTTCCTAATAAATCTCAGAGAAGAAGGCATGAATATTTAACTGGTGCCGTTTCTGCCAAGTCATTTTCCTTCGATTTTTATTTATTTATTTGCTACTTTTTTCTTTTCTTTTTATTTGCTAAATTTTCTATTTTTTTCCGGATATATTTATTTATTTTTGTCATTGCACAATGCTGGTCTCTTCGTATAATCCTTGACGGCAAATCCTCTCAGTGTGACAGAAGGGGGAGGCACATAGACACTGACATATGGAAAATTCCCTTCCAAGACAGACAGAAAAAAATGTAAAAAATAACTTCACGTGCAACAGGTTCACAGCACAGCATTGGCTCCGTTGCATTCCACCATATCTGCCTTCAGTATTCTACGCCGTGAATAACGGTAGCCTGGCATCTGCCTAAGCATCTACTGGTTTAAACAACCCCCGAGCCAAACTATCGAGCTAGTTAAAAGTTTATTTTCAAAAAACTGAATGCAAAAGACAAAGAGTGTATGAGAAATGGACTGGGTATCCGACCGACTGCCCGCCGTCGCCGTGGTTTGAGGGCAAGTGCTTTGCCCCGTGCGCGACGGCACTGCGTGTTAACCTGCCAGAACTCTCAGTGTCGCAGGTGTCCTGTCGGAAGTAGCAGACGCAAGCATGCCTGTTTTCTGCACTGCATGCATTAATGGGGGTCCTGATGTAATGTTCTTTATTTTATGTTGAGTTTTTAAGTTTAAAAAATCAAATTTTAAAAATCAGACAAAGTTATTTCTTTATGTCGTGATGGGGTGCCAGGAGTGTTGGGAAAAATGGAAGAGAGCCACTTCTCACCAGTGCATTGTGCCAGAGGACACGTTGACCTGCCCTGACGTGCAATTACCCGGTAATATGTATTAAAATTCATTTAAATTCTATATTTAAAATGAAATATCCACCGAAGGGTGGCTTTGCCAATGCCCGTTTTGGAACGGTTACAACATTAGGGGATTTTTTCCTTAAAAGGTTTACCAGAGGAGTATCAGACCAAATAAAAAAAGGTTCCCATCAGAGCACAGGCGGCTCTTCAGAAGGCAATTTGTTGCTTTCACAAACCCCAGTGGAAATGGAGTCGGGATTAAAAGGGTTCCGTTTATAGAGTTTCAGTACGCCCTTCCTTTTTCCTGATGGCCGGTCACCTTCGCTGTCACCGCGGAGAGAAAAAAAAAAATAAAACCTCGGAATTAATCTGTGCCGTAAAGAACAACATGCTGCACTCTTATATCTTCCAAATCGTCTCCAATGAATCTCGGTTGTCATAGCACCTTCCCAGCGACACCGCGGGGAAGGACGCTCGGGAGGAATGCTGCTTTAGCACCACTGTGAAACCGTATGCTTGCGCGTGCACAAAGCCTCGGCCCGTCCCGCGCGGACGTGCCGGAAGACTCGGCAGGGCGCTACCTCGGCGCGGATTAATGGATAGGCTAAACAGTCTGTGTGGTCCGGGGAGCCTCTCGTCAAACCCCGCTGTATATTTCACAAGCAGCGTTGCCCGGGCAGGAACATAATGATGGACGCTCTGGAAATAAACGACACATTAAGGCTTGGGGGTGGGGGTGGACAAAACCACCGGCACCTCCCTCCTTCCTCCCCGCTTTGAGTCAGATACACACGCTCCATCCGCGTCAGATGCACACGCTCCACCTCAGCAGCATGAATCACGATGTCTATTAATTACCGCGTGCCACACGCGCGGTGGCGTAAATCGCGCGGCGGTGCACTGCTCTGCAATCCTGCGATCTTACAGGTTTAGGTACGATGGATTGTTTTTATAAAAAAAGCTGGACTCAGCTGAGCAACGTGCGCCCATGTAAATGTTATATAATTATTTATAATGGTGAAGTGTGGAGAGATAGTCGCGTGTGGGAGGAACGGAATACATTACGCCCGCCGCTGGTGAGGCAGCCCCGTGCAACAGCTCTGGAGATGAGCTCTTCAATAAATCACACCGGTCTCCGTAACCTCATAAAAGAGGGCCCCTCTCGCTCCCTGCCATATACACGCCATCCCATAGGCCACCATTAGCCGCTTTTCTATTTATTAAAGTAATCGGGTGACCCGACGAGTGAGAGGAGGCAGGATATCGTTCGCTCTCTCTTCCTCTCTCTCTCGCTCTGGCTCGCTCGTTCACTCATGCCAGCGCGTGCATTCGCAGGGCTCCTGGCTCAGGCGCTGGGGAATCCCTTTGCCTCGGGGGACACCCGCGGTCGGTGCAAGAGGGCCGGTGAGCCAAGGGTGTTCCCGGCGCTCACACACCTCTCCGGGCCGGTCAGGCCCCCGTTGCGCCATGACAACAGGAAACGAAGCATCGCCCTCTGTGCTTTTCCATTTCCACCGTTACCTCTCGCTGCTCTTGCCCGTCCACAAACAAAGCGATATTTTGTCCACCGAAAAAACGCCCCACCGGTAATTCTCAGATTGCTACGGCAACTGCCTCCTTTCAAGATGAAGATGAACAGGATGAAATCAAAAACTGCTCTATGGCAATCAACCCGTTAGATACACAATGCATACTTTGTTTACTACTTAGCGTAGCGCATGGCTACTTCTTTGAAAGCATGAATATCTATGGATATCCATAAGTAAAAATGACAGGGAGAGTTATAGTCAAATTCAGCGAAGCTGACAGAATTCCATTGGTCCTCACGACCGTCCTACTAAGACAAAACTCCAAAGAGGTTCTTCAAAAACAGACTTAAAATTCTACCGGAACACCAAGCCACCACTCATATTTTCAAACAACCACCGCGGCTGTCGAACAGTCATGACAAGAATATTGACAAACGCGCGGTCAAAAAATGAAATGTGCCCTTCAGAGGGTCCTTCACAAAGAACCTGCACTTTCAATCAGACAAGACGAGCTGCCGGAACGATTTCTCAGTCCCTGCACTCAAATTAGCGGTCTGAAATCACATTCATGCACAAACCAAACGGCGTACACACTGATGTGATTGTAGTGCAGCTGTGCGGAGTAGTAGGCAGAGCGTTGGTCTCATGACCAAATGTCTCTGGCTGTCGCAGCTTTTGAGCAAAGCACTCGACCTGCTTCGGTAAACTCCCGGCCATATAAATGGGTAAACAGAAAAAAAAAATCCCATTCTCGAGTGCCTGCAAAGTGATCAAAATAATTGCGATAAAAAAAAAAAAAATTACTGAATCGGCTCTTGTGTGTCGTAAGATACGCATGAAAGGAGCCAGGCATGATAATAGCTAGGATAATGAAAAGAAGTTAGCCTTGCCAGTTGTGTGGAGGGCTTTAAATGCATCTGGAATCAGACTCATCCCATCCGGTGTCCAAGTTATGATCGTGCAGACTGAGAACTTATTTCGCAACAAAACACACACTGCTAGAAAACAGAAGGGAATAGTTCTCAGGAGTGGGCCCTAAGATCCAGTGGCTGCAGGTTCGAATCTGGATCACTAGCTAGGGGGGTGCTCTCCTCTACTCAGCATGTAACTTGTTAATGTGAATTAACAAATGGGGGCCTGTAGAGAGAGTGCACTATTCCAAATCCTCCCTGTTTATGGCTTTGGAGAGCCAAGATGACAGGACAAGGGTGACGGTTAGGGTCAAGTGTTATAAGTTCTTAAGTGTTATTAAGTAAGTGTTATATCACTGGAATCAAAGATCTGGAATTTCATCTCTGTTACTTAGCATTTACTTCCAATAGAATAAAAAATGCATTTCTAAAACTGCTTCTGGCCCTGCTTGTAGCCAATCGTACGACATTAAAGCCCAGCTACCGGTTTACCTGCTCGTTGTAAACAATATCAAAGTGTAACCCTGGATTCCCAATCCCAATTGTGTTGTTACCACGTGGTCTTATATAGCAGACGATGTGACAATTGATGGGTAGTCTGAGAGAGAAAACTCAAGAGTCAAAAACAAATGGTCATGCTTCAGTGTTGAAGCCTGTCACTGATAGCTCTGAAACGACTCCGAAACGGAAAAGAGGCTGCAAACCAAGTGGGCTGTGAGATCTCCGACTGCCGTAAAGCAAGCGGTATCAATGCCGACCAAGTCAATTAGGGAACGATCTCTCAATGAGGCACAGAGACTTTTCGATAGCTAATAAGCTACAACGCCCTTTTGACTGCACTTGAATTCGCCGCGTAATGCGTCCCTCGCGCCTTATTTATTAATTATACGCGTCCTCGAGCTCAAACAGAATAACAGAAGATCGTTTACCATTCCAAAACAGAAAAGAAGAAGGTATTTCTCATGAAAACGGAGTAGCTGCGATGTTACCATACTCCATCCAACTTTTTTGCCGTGGGGGAGAAAGAGGAGCCGTCAGATAGCAGAATCTAAAGGAACCTCTACCAGCTCAAGATCAGACAACAGATAAGAGAGAAATATAGACATTCATCTGAAGCCAAAGATTAAAGACGGCGCCATTAGGAAAAGCAGAGCGGAAATTTAGAGGCAAAATAAATAAAATGGATGAGCTGGAGCTATTCTTCAGCTTAGATGACAATGTTTTATAAACTTGTTGTCGTTTGGAAAATTGCTGAATGGTGCGGAATGCCTAGAACACGGAGTTCATTCCGAAGGGTTCCAAAGTATCACGTTTGAATATCAATTCTTTTCCCTTTTGTTTACGAGTTGCATTTGTTCTGTAGCCGTGAATGCAAAACTGTTGATATTGTAACGGGGATGGCAGGCAGCGCTTCCACCGCCAATGGGCTTTAGCCATCCCCGAAGGGGCTGCTGGGAAACCTGGCTCCTGGGACTTAAAGCATTGTAAATAATGTGTTCTATGTGCCGGTTATATTTAATATTAATGGCAAATGTGTTGTTTAGTTAATCACCATGTAATGAGTTTGTGTAGTTAAGATCCAGTGCCCTCGCCGCGGACGGGTATATATGTGCAGGTGAGGGCTCTCTGTATTTTCTCCATATTCGACAGTTGTTTCCGCTCCTAGTTCTGGCTTTATTAAGGCGGTAGTAAGCGCATGCGTGAAATAAAGAGCACGTCTTTCTGTTTATCGGTGTCTGACTCCATGCTTGATCCCAGAAGAGTAGTAGCACTCTGAGAAAACGCTACAATATCATCAATTACGTGACCAACAATATTAAAATGTCTGGCAAGTGGTAGCTCAAGTGTTTAATACGGATTTGTCATTTAAGGACATTTCCAGGTGTTTAAATAGTCGATTGATGTTCATGGAGAGGAAATGACTGATCAAATGGTTCTCAATATGTATCTGCGTAGCAATAGATTTAGAAGTGTTACCTTCTAATAAAAACATGTAATCAAATATTTAATTTACCTCATTTTTAATTTATTTTCCACTGCATTTCGAATGAATTGAAACCAACACTTAAGATTGCCAGCCTAGAAGTATTTTAGAATGCATATTTGTTAACAGCAAGGCATGGCATGTTGTCCTTTCCTGGCTTTGGTGAACTCAACAGGCAGAATTTCTCAAAATTCTTCCTTGGAAAATTACGTTTCCTTCAGGGGCCGTAACAAATTTGCACATGCTTCTGCTGTCCCTCGCTGTGACATTTTCCAGTAATAACACTTAGCTCCTGCTCTGTAGCCACTCTGCTGCAGGTGTTTCCACACTGTTGAGGGTTTCATACATTTAGCTCCCTTTATGAAGCCACTAAGGTCTGATTTGCTTCAGATAGAAGTTTTAACACCACCAACAGAGGCGCAAATAAAGCACGCCGGACCGCCCCCCGAGGTTTCGCCAGGAAAGAGGCGAATCGCTGCTGTTTCCTGTAAATCGGGTTCTATCTTGCACAGTCTTTGCTCTGCACTCGGCACTCCAGTATTGACATTCCCATGACAACCCCATCCCACACATCCCGCACATCACTTCCACCCCCGCCTCCACAGGCCGGTCACCTGCCGCGACAACTCCCGGTGTAAACCAGACAGCAAAAATGATAAGAGTAAGGGGGGAAAAAAGAGAAAATGGTCAGCGGCCTAAAAGGTTGGTTTTCAAGGATGACCGCAGATGACCGTGCCAGTTTAGTTTAGGAATTTTGTTTCCCCTTTTTTACATTTTTAAATTTGTATGACTGTGCTAGCCGCGCTTTGAAAGAACAACATTTCATTTCACCACAAAAAATCGTGGAGCTGAAAACAACAGAAAGGATGAGATCAGAAGACAGCCACCTGTGGCCAATCCAACAGCAGCCACCTCCTCCACACAAGTCTTGCCTTTGCTCCTCCTTTCAAGTTCAAACCAGTTTCATAATTGAGTGTTCTACAGGCAACTGGGAGGTGGAGAGCTGGGAAAAAAACAACAACCAGGAAGGAATAAAATAATAAAAAAAAGATCAACCGGGCCCTCTGGCTACAATCTAGTGACAGCAAAAGACGGAACAAATGAGAAGTGAAGGGTGAAAACGAAAAGCAGTCCTCTTCTGAACCAGACATGAAGGGAGAGGAGGATGTGAACGCCCTTGTGTGTGTGTGTGTGCGTGCGTGTGTGCGAGTGTGCATGCGTGTATGCCAGTGTGTGTGTGTGCATATGTGAGTGTGTGTACATGTTTATGTCCTTGTGCGCCTACGTATCTATACGTGTGCGGCTGTGTGTTTCTGTATGTTCCCGTGTCATGTCCACAATATCTGAGAAGAGAGACAGAGAAAAGATTCTACAACACCTGGGCTAAGATCAGGTTACAGGGATTCCACCAGTGACTGCCCTGCGGTCCATATCATACCTGGGCACAAATGACTGTGGCATTTGGCAAAAAATACCAATTTAAGGTGGACATTTAGGGAAACGTTAGTTCCCTAAAGGGCGACTTACAGGGCAATGGATCTACCGTATCCATTGGACACATGATAGGGTTGTTGAGGGAATACTTAAAACAAGGAAAGTTATTCCTGTCAATCAGAGTATAAACAACTTTCATTTGATTTCATATGTTGCCGTTGGTTATGAGATATTGTCAGATTTTTCAGACTAACGACTGTAAAGCAAAATCTTTTGATATTTTAAAGCGTCATAAAATTGCAGCTGCTCAAATTAGTGAGTAATTAATTCCCGGCATTATTTTTTGGGAATTTAGATTGGATTTAAAAGCCTTTCCATGCATGTAATAAAGGAGTAGATTATAAACCGAAGACAGATACGTTTTTTGATAAATTTGAGAGGTTTGTAATGCATTTCACAATTAACAAGGGTCAATGTTATTCGCTAATTCCGCTACAGGACGACAAATTAGGCCTCGGCTGGTCACGGCCTGGTTCCCTTCGGTGCCTGAGAACGCTTCTGAAGCCGGACGCCCTTCTAAAAAACACGCGTACCGCCGGTCACAATCGGCCCGCCGCGCCAACGAGGGCCGAGGAGGAGGGAGACGCAACAAAACTGCGCGCCGCTGAAACATTACGCCGTCACATCCGCATCAAACAGTTTAAAGGGAGAGGCGTGGGGGGGGAGTGCGGCGGAAGGCATCCTTTGTGTTTACACCAGTCTGGAGCGCAGCGATAAGATGGCTATCCTGGAACATGTGTTGCCAAGACAATGTGATGCCCCTTTGTCACCGTTGTGCTGGGGAAACTTTCTGGAGGAAGAAGGGGAAGTGCTTACGAAGTTGCCATTTATACAAGGGTTTAATGCACTATCGGCACGGATTTGCACCGCACATTAAAGAACAGCCAGGATGTGCTGCCAAGATATTTCAGGATTACGTTTTTTATTTTTTTATTTTATTAAAAGAACTTGCTCGGCTAGAAACAGCCGCGGGGGGGGGGGGGGGGGGGGGGGGGGGGGGGGGGGGGGGGGGGGGGGGGGGGG
>JAOYSI010010716.1:0-10238 GCA_025775065.1 Hiodon alosoides
GGTCTGGTATATATGGTCTAAACGTTCTGGTATATGTGGAGAGAACGGTCTGGTATATGTGGAGAGAACGGTCTGGTATATATGGTCTAAACGTTCTGGTATATGTGGAGAGAACGGTCTGATATATGTGGAGAGAACGGTCTGGTATATATGGTCTAAACGTTCTGGTATATGTGGAGAGAACGGTCTGGTGTATGTGGAGAGAACGGTCTGATATATATGGTGAGAACGGTCTGGTATATGTGGTGAGAACGTTTTGATATATGTGGAGAGAACGGTCTGGTATATGTGGAGAGAACGTTCTGGTATATGTGGAGAGAACGGTCTGGTATATGTGGTGAGCCTGTGTCAGTTAGCAGTCAGAGGATATTGATGTTCCCTGAAAGTCTTCTGGGAATAAACTCTGAAGTGGGCAACTTAGTTCAGAAAGCTTTTGTCAGTGGACCTCTTCAATGGAGGGAACAGAACATTTCAGTGGAGTGGACGATGTAAAAGACCTAACCTGGTGTCACAAGACTGACCGTGTATATTTATTTGTAATGTAAGCAGGCTACGGTTTAACGTGATTAGTTGGAACGCAATGGAACGCAATTTCTCCCAAAGTAATTTCAGACACCAATGGCCGATGTGTTATTGTATCCGAAACGCTGGTGATCCTGGCCAACACATATTCTCAAAAATGGGATGACCATAAGTTTTTCACTTCTCCCAGACCATAACTTCAGCATTACGCTGAATCCAAAATGTGACTGTTCCTTCGTTAAGCTTTCCCCTCGATCTCAAACGGCCAGAGCTCTCCAAATCTTTTTGGACCAGTATGGTTTGTCAGATGTGTGGCGTTTTCTTGAAGTATTGACTATTTTTCTTTCCAGGTTCTGCTTGGTTATCTCCACAAACCAGGCAGAACAACTTTAATGCCGTTCGCACAATTTTTTTGATATGGTGACAAAGCAGGGCTTACAATCTGATCCCTGAAGTCCACTCCCCCTGGGCTAGGAATGCTGCAGACCCACAGGAAATTAGTCATCTATTTAAACTCTCTCGTTCCTCCCAAGGACCCCTTCCTTTGTACATTTTTTATTTTTTATTTCAAAATTTACTTAAATTTATCTCAGAAATAAATTCCCTAATGGAGGAACCAGTTAGTGAAACTGAAATCACTCAAACTATGCGGAGTGGGAAGTCGCCAAGCCCTGATGGATTTCGTTTTTTGCTCCTCAACTCTGTCTATTTTTAAGGGATCCTTTAAATCTCACTCCCTCCCTACCCACTACCCTAGGGTAGGCTGCTGCGCCGTCGTAGTTATAGCAGAAAGACCCAGCCTTCGTAATGTCAAAGTGAAAAAAGTTCTCACCCACCGTCTGGAGTCTGTTTTACCCAGGATAATGCATCCCGACCAGACTGGCTTTAATTAGCATAGGTTGGCCTTTTCCAATCCCAGGCGTGTGATGAACACAGGTGTGTGCATTCCCCCTCTTAACACTCAGTACAAGAGGTTGATTCAGTTAAGGCCTTTGACCGTGTTCAATGGGAGTGCCGTTTTATTCGGCTTTGGTGAAAATTTTGTACCCTGAGTTAAAGTGTTAAACTCTGGTGGTGTCGGTATGAACTAATGACATCTTTTTTTTCCCTCTTCACCGATGAACGAGACAGGCCCCTCTTTTGCCTGTACTCTTTGATCCGGATATGGAACCCTTAGCAATTTCCCTGCTTGACTGCCCTTTATGTAACATCCCTAGGAGCTTGGTTGAGCAAAAACTGGCCCTTTGGCTCCACCCCTCTCGTTGGTTTCCCGGTGGCTCCACCCCTCTCGTTAAAATTATTTTACTGCCAAAAAACTGAACCACCACTTGATTTGGAATCGGGGGCATCACCAATGACCGTAGTCATAAAGCTCTTCTCCGGGGACAAAAATTTCCAAGCAAACTTGGCAGTCTATCAGAAGATCGCCAATAAGGTTGTTCGAGGCTGGGGGCATGGCCATGCCTTGGACACCAATGGCAGCTGTGTCTGATGTGTCAATCAAAGAGATGTGAAACATGTTCAAAAGTAAGGACCAATCAGATGTGGCCTTCCTCCCTTCGCTGATAGGCTCTTTTGCCTTTGCATCGGCCTGTCTTCTGCTGGCTTTATCAGCAGACTAAACCCATTTGCTAATAGCTAACGCTGTTAGCCTTGTTCTAATCAGACACAGAGCGATTAGTTTTCAGTTCTCTGGAAACCATTAATCATACGTTAACAATTGGCTGAAAAAAAAAAGTCGAGAACCATTGGAGATGAATCTAGCAGGGCTGTATGCCGCTGAAAAGCGTTTAAGGAACATGTCTGGATGACTTCTGCAGCAGCTGTTTCATATTCCTTCATAGCTTAATGTGAGGTTAATTCCACAGAACAATGTGCCGTTGTGTTTTTGCAGAAATCTTTACGTTTGTGGTTTGAACTCATTTATATTATTATAGACTTACGGGAGCAAGTTGTTTTATTCTACCTGTATTTATTCCCCTGGGGTGTTTTACCTGGCTTACCTGGTTTGAACAGGAAGACCGGTCCATCGTAGATATTAGGTGGCAGACAAGCGTATCTGCTCTTTGTAAAAATGTATTTCTGGAGAAATAATTGAATCAATAATCATTTCAGTAAATTTGAGTGCTTTCAAAAATTGCATTAAAAAAAAAAATCTATAAAATAAATACACAATATAATTTGTTTCTGTATGCTGTTATCTCCGTACTAAGAAAATATCACTATTTTCTGTTACTGAAAAAATGCGATCAGATAACAAGCTGAGTTTTACAAATAACCAGTCCTCTCCAACCTGATTATCTTCTGCAATGGCAGACTGCCTAGGTAAAGCCTGGGTTTTATATCAGCCAGAGAGAACTGAGAAACAGCCCAGTAAAATTAAATTAACTGGAACATGTTGAGTGCTGGAAGACTGATTAAGATATAGCTCACTCTTCTCACCGATCTTCCCTGCGTTCTAATTAAACCTGAACGGGAAAAGACAAGTAGCTGCGATTTTAATTACATTCATGTCCATTTTGAAACAGGGAGGAAAACGGAGGAATAACTGGCACATCCAAATCCCATTATTACCGAAAAAATGTTCTGATACCGATACGTTCTCATTTTACATCATTTTACATGCAGTCCAACTGCAGCTAAAATGGCTTCCCAGGTTATGATTAAAGACAGCGGCGACTGACTTCCGGTTTTGTCAGAACAGCTACGTGGCAGAGAGTGGAAAGAACCACTCTATCACCTACACTATATGGACAAAAGTATTGGGCCACACCTCTTAATCATTGAATTCGGGTGTTTCATTCAGTCCCATTGCCACAGGTGTATGAAATCAAGCACCTAGCCATGCAGTCTGCCTTTACAAACATTTGTGAAAGAGTGGGTCGTTCTAAAGAGCTCACTGAATTTGAGCGTGGTACTGTAATAGGATGCCACCGTTGCAACAAGTCAGTTTGTGAAATTTCTTCCACGGCAACTCAGCCACGAAGTGTCAGACCATGAAAAGTTACAGAGCGGGGTCGCCGAGTGCTGAGGTGCATAGTGCGTAAAAAGCACAATGCCAAGCGTCGGGTGGAGTGGTGTAAAGCACGCTGCCACTGGACTCTGGATTCTGATGGACGAGTTTCGGTTTATGTTAAGTGTGTCAGAACTGCAGCAGTTTAAACCCTGAGATCTTTAAGCTTTAGTTATTATATTAATGTATCCATTCCTGTATTGATGTATCCATTCTGAAATAATGTATCAATTTCTGTATTAATATTTCTATGCATTTTTAAAGGATCTTTTTATTCGCATAGCGAATGGACCCTAAATAATGTACAGATCTTAATGAGTAGACTGCTTTTAACAATTTTGAAAGTTTGGCCATGATAAAGTTGCTGCTAAAAGCGGTTTGTAGTGTTTATGGAAGTTTATTCAATGCGTGGGCTGGTTGACTGATCCGGAGTCAGATCCGGAGTCTCAGGAGTCTGTGTTCCATCGGCACGAGCTTTACCCTTCGTTAGCGATCCTTGTGGTCTCACTAAGGGACCTGAGCTTTTTAAGGAACGCATCTGTTTCACCTGCCCTTGACACCAGACGCCACGGTTCTGATCTCTCCATGGCCTGGAAAATCCCCTCCCTCCAGGAACCCTGCAGCCTGTGAGCGTGTGGAAACCACGAGAAAGGGCTCAGTCGTGCTGCTCTGCTGCAAAGCTCTACTGCATCACAGACTGTTCGGTTTACTGGGTCAGCAAAGAGGCCTCGTGCAGCGTTCCCTGCCTGTAGAGACCCAGAGCTGAACCACATATCCCTCGGCTGGGATTCAGGTACGCTGTCAGCATTAATATTAGATAGGGGACCTGCATGGAAAAAGCATTTAATTTACATTACGTTTTAGTGCTCTTATCCAACCCTACCTGACAGGTGTTTATACAACACTTTAACGGGGCGTATATGCAACAGACGTTCCTTCTCGTTGTTAAAAACGCGTTTACTTTTTTGTCCAGTTTATGATTGAACACATCGTAATGAGATTTCTTCTGCATGTTCTGCTCAGGTTTCTCAGCAACATGGGAGCGTTTCCGTTAGATGGCTTGTTTACGTGTGACCTGAATTCTGGTGCCGCTCGGACTGAAAACTTACAAGTCTGCCCACAGTTTCACACCTGAAAAACAGAAAGCCCATTTGTAATTGAATCGTCTTTAAAAAAAAAAGTGCTGGTTCTGGAAATCCTGTCTTATCCAAATGTGACTTTTGATTCCCACTGAGGGAAAAGTTTGATTGAAGGGTCAGAGAACCTGGAACTCTGATGATCAGCTATGGATTAAGCCAACGTAGCTAGGTAGTAAGGAAGGACAACGGACGCAAAACTAGATTTGGTACTCAATATCTGTAGGTGAAGTTTAATTTAACAAGCTAACGTTCAGAGCATTTTACAGTCAGTAGTTTTCCCTATGTTAATTAGAATCTAGAAGAAGGCATGTGTGCCAGTGTGATCAGAGTTAAAATGTGTTCCCCCACTTCAACAGCTGTCAGAATCACATTGCTTCTCTCTAAAGGAGCTTTTAAACTCATGCAGTCTGTCTGCACCCGAAGCGAGGAACTTTGGCAAAGTTTTTGGGAAATTCATCCTTATACCCATTTAGGGAAAGACACATTCTCAGTGTAGCAGAAAATGTTTATTGCATTACTACCGAATAGATCAAAGGCGCGGAAGAATTTTGATAAAAATTTGATTTTTAGAGGCTGGTTTGAGGCCTCCATTGAAACAGCTTTGTCATGTCTTTGACATATCTCGAATGACGTTTCACTCCAGCGCAACAGGAAATCATCCCGTTAACTCAACTTTTAAAACTTGTATTTCTGTAATAGGTCTGATCGCACTGATGCTTTTGACCTAGCCTGTGGGAGCCGCGAGCCGCTAGCCGCTAGCCGCTAGCCGCTAGCCGCGAGCCGCTAGCCGCTAGCCGCTAGCCGCTAGCCGCTCGGTATCAGACAGATGCATTATAGAAGCTTTATCGTTGCTTTCAGGCTTTCATGAAGAATTATACCTTCTTTGTCTGAAATTATTGTTTTAACTCACTTAATGAACTGGGAAATTGATTCTGCAGATGCAGGCTTCTATTGTGAGCGTGAAAGCTAACTTTCGGGCCAAAATCACATTAAACTCACGAGTAGCTCTGGAATGGGGGCAGGCTGAAGCACATTGTTTATTGTGCATCTGCCAGGCTTTTGACAAATGTGAACCAAAACCAGGGGCGCGCTGGAAAGGCTTGATGACTGAGTCAATTAGCTTTTGCAGATGTGATAAATTACACAGAGGTTCGCCGCCGAGGAGGGCCTTGATTTACATTCCCCCACTGAGACAATGCATCAACTTATTGTTCTGTTTTCGGCAATTACATTGTAACAAACCGAACAACAAGCAATTTACACCAATGACTATCACCTGAGGGACTTCCAGCTATTTGTTGAAACGTGTCAACTGTAGGGCGCTGACATGCTGTCGGGCTCTTGATTCTGACATTATCAGTGTCCGCTAAGTAATTGTATTCACTTGAAGCTGTGCTGATTGCTGCTGTACCTCCAGTTAAAAGGGAGGAGGGCATCTTATAGTGATTTTAAAGCACATTTGGCAAGGGAGCGCGGTTGTGTGTGTTAACTGTGTTCATAAGAAATGAATCAGACAGTCCTTGGAGTTTTCTGCTTGCTTTGCTTTAATTTTTCTCATTACTGCTGACCGGCTGGTTTGGATCCAGGAGGCGGAAGAAAATTGCGTCTCTAAATGAAGTTCTATTAGAGGTAAAATCTTCCTCTAGCTTAGCTGGGAATGCTTGTTTTGTGTATTATGGGATTGCATCTGCACTATTGAAACCATTGTCGTGCCACAACACATTTACCTTACAGTTAAGGTTCAGGGACCTTCTGTTATCTGCCATGCAGTGTTTAGCTCACAATGATGTTCCAACAGAGAACCTCTGGGATGCGTAGAAACAGTTATTTTCCTCCTGTCCGTTGAAGGCTCCCATGGTGCCTGGGGTGATGAAAGGTTTTAGCATTTTAATTTCACGTACGATTGTGAACTATTAAATACCAGCTGTTCCGCTAGTCTTAGCTTAATTTTCTTTGACAGTACATGAAAGGGTAGTTTTTACTTGTTCTTTTTAAAGTCTCCATTGGGTTTCACACACCTGATGCTAGTTCTGCTGTAGGGATTCAAATCACAGTGCCCTGTAGCGTTCACGTGTCTGAAAACAGGACTATCCCTACCACAGGTGCGATTCAGTCACATTGTGGACAGGGTCTACCTGGCTTTTGTGTTGTCCAGTCAAGGGAAACAGCCCTGAGTGGACCGACAGACACAGAGATGGGCAAATTGGTAATCATTTTAGTAGTTAGACACAGCGACAGTAATTTGATCAGCCGAGGTAATGAACGCGTTTTCTGAAGTAAACCCTGTTTCTTGGTTTTGTGTTTTTCTTTCAGGAAAGAGACTCAGACAACAGGAACCATTAAAGAGGTTTTGCTACTGTGGCGTTGTTCCCCATGAGAGCCATTTTGTGACATCTACACTAACAACAAAGCATATATAGTTCAAATGCTAAATTGAATGAAACAGTTATAAAGAAGTTTGAATGTTTGAACGAATAAAGGTTTTTTGACAGAATTTTTGACAGAATCCACGTCATACTGATTGACACCTCAGTTTATGGCAGATTTGTTATTCTTTCGCACAGCAGTTGCACCCTACGCTTTAAAAAAAAAAAAAATTTAAGTTTCGGATCTTAGCGCAGGGTGAAGAATCCAGAAAAGTCCTAAATGCATCATTTTTAAAGGCTTCTGACAAAGCGTTTAAGTGGCTTTAATGCTATGGTGAGACATGCCGCCTGTTTAAGTTAAGCCCGCCACATGTGCGAGGCTCTGAGACAGCCCTGTCTAATGCAGACAGATTGGCTGCGGTTTGGCTCCGGAATGTTTCTCTGCCTTAGCAATGTGTGCTTCCCACAGCCCGTTGTGCCTGGAAGCTTACGTTGATCTTCTCCCGGTCTCCAAGCAGCCTGCGGTGGAGTTCTCTGCGTGTGGAGAGAGGAGAGAGCGTGCGTCGTGAGGCGTCGTGAGGCGTCGTGAGGTGTCGTGGGGTGTCGTGGGGTGTCGTGAGGCGTCGTGGGGCGTCGTGAGGTGTCGTGGGGTGTCGTGAGGCGCCGTGAGGCGCCGTGAGGCGTCGTGGGGCGTCGTGAGGTGTCGTGGGGCGTCATAAGGCGCCGTGAGGCGTCGTGGGGCGTCGTGAGGTGTCGTGAGGTGTCGTGGGGTGTCGTGAAAACGTAAAAGTTTCCCAGCTCACTTACTGTTTTGTTACAAGACGTAAAAGTTTCCCGAGGACAATTGTGAGTTAGGTCTTTTTATGCTCATGACATCAATAAAGTTGTGATCAGTTCAACATTAGCAAATCAACTGAACCACAGTTAAAAATCAAGTGAATCACAAGTCCTTAGTCTCTCATTAGGAGGGAGAAACCTTATGTTATCTTCTGTGTACTTGTGTTAACCTTTTTCTAATGTTCATAGTTGCCAGTTCTTTTCTGGTTCTGGTTCTGGTTCTGGTTCGGTTTCTGTGTTCTGGCTCACTGTGTTCATGAATCCAAGACCATTGACCAATTGAATGCAATGCATTATAACCTCAGGGCAAATTTAAACAATGACAGGGAGACATGTTTCAGTAGACAACTGCAGAGTGCTGTAGTAAAAAATTCTGGTGTCTGTGGTAATTTGTTATTTCTCTATCCTTAATAAAAGAAAATACCTACATCACTGTTCAAATGTCAAATTAACTAACGAAAGAGTGCTATTCACATACTGAGCACTTCCCGGCAGTATGTAAGGAAGGAATATCATTTTTTATGATAATTAAAAGGACCTTTACAATCATACAGTTTTAATGCCAACAGTACTGAAACTCATTCTTAAGGTTTTATACATATATTTGTATACATTTGCTGATCTAATAGTTAGTTCTGTTGCACTTGTAAATGTACAAATGCAACAAGGGGTCTGAAACCCTCACAAATTAAATGCTAACTTTGGGGTTCCTTCGTCACCAGAAGTCGTCTTATTTAGTCCGTTTCAGAGAAACCTGAGAGACTAACGCTACAATGAGCGGTGCTGCACATGACCTCAGTATTTGTGTAACATCAATACCTCATTAATAACTTGTGTTTATATTTTTATTATGTAGGAGAGGAGTTCTACGAAACATCCCCTTATGAACCTCTGACAGTCCAGCTCTCTGATGTAATTCGACTGGCTTCAATTATCTCAGGTAAGACACCCGTTTGTGATAATGTCTTATGTTTTGTCCCTATATGTCTGATTTGGGAAAACAAAACTAAAAAACATCCTCCGTTGGTGGACTCTGATTTCTGCTCAAAGTATTTTTCTCACACCGTCATACTGAGTTTTCTTCAGCTCCAATATTTAATCAAATACATATCGGTAAATGAATAGAAGAAAAAAAAAATCTTCAAACCTTGAGCTCTAAAAGAGCAAGAAGGGAGATATGCTTCAATAGTGATGGGGGGGGAAATATTTAAGAAATGATTTCAGGTTTTTCTGTTGGCTCGAAGCTGGAGTCGTAATGGAAAGCCTAGAATGGCCTGAAAACAGGCGTATCCTGACATTTAAACGTAAGTGTTTCTCTGATGGAGACAGAAACCGGTCAGCTCCGATAATGGAACCGCTACATACGCTGTGATTCTGTACCTTTAGTTTATTAATCAGCTGTTTACTTCGACTCCCGTATTTATAGATCATTTCCGGGATGTGTGTTCGATTCTGCTAATAAACTTCAATTATTTACCGGGGGAAGTGGGAGTATGAGTTGTAACATCAGATTTGGCGGATTACAGGAAATGCATTACTAATTGATTTGGACCATTATGATGAACACAACATACAGGCATAAATATTAGAAACACATCAATGGGAGGCTCTCCTGTGGTTAATGCAGTGAGAGAGAACTCTGTGAAATCTCTGGGCCTGGAAGACTATAGACCCAAGGAGAATTATCGCAGCTGTGTACTCTGTTGTTGTTTTCATTGCTGGTGTCTTATCATGGGATCGTTTAGCAGGTGCCTTATTTGTGGTACTCATTTCGAATCCTCCGATTCACATTATTTTCTCATCTCTATGCGGCCACAGTGACTTGATTCCGGTATCACGAATAAGCAGCGTTGCTCTCGCTTAGCTGCTAGTCTAGCTCCTGAGAATCTGCTTGCAGAAACAGAGTAGAGTCATAAGAGTCAGAGTAGAGTCGTAAGAGAAATAACGGCTAACACATGCTTTCCCTTCCTGAGCTGTCCTTCAGGGATTCGTTTAAGAACAACAAACCATCAGCATTCAACATGAACCTAGATAAAAAGTGTAAAGAAATATTTTATATATGAATTTTCCCAAAAGCAGGCACACAGAAAAACCGTAAGATTGTTACTTGACAGTAAGTAGATGTTCTTACTGTAGGATACCAAGCATCTTCAATACGGTGCTGTTCCTGGAGAGATAGAGAGGGTAGTGGTGGAGCAATACCTGGAGCTGGAGAGGGTAGTGGTGGAGGGCGAGCGTGAGTGTGAGGCTGAGGGCGAGCGTGAGGCTGAGGGTGAGCGTGAGCGTGAGGCTGAGGGCGAGCGTGAGGCTGAGGGTGAGCGTGAGCGTGAGGCTGAGGGCGAGCGTGAGGCTGAGGGTGAG
>JAOYSI010010719.1:0-10237 GCA_025775065.1 Hiodon alosoides
GATCAGGGTGCAATGCCACGCGTGATCAGGGTGCAATGCCACGCGTGATCAGGGTGGTTCTCACCTTCGAGCGCGGCGTTTCACAGAGACTGATCGCATGGCCCCAATCTGGAACTAATTCAACTGACCCTGATTACTGTACAGCAAATGCATTACTTACTTTAACTAAATAACCACATCGAGTTCATCATTTCAGTCATGAAATTCTGGCTCCCATCCCTTCCTGTTCTTTTCTAATTCTGATATGCTTTATGAGTGCACAGGAGGTTAAAACACACACACACACCTTAAAATGCATTTATATAAATAAATAAATAAACAGCAGGCGGGAGAAAAGATGACTGACGATTGTACAAAGAAAACGTAGGCATACTAGGTTAATGGCTAATTAACTGGTTTCGGGTTTAACTGGTTTCGGAGTGGGCGCTAGCTTTGAACAGTACATATTAGTTTCGGATGACGGTATTCGCGACTTTCAATTGTGTTGCCTGCATTTCGTTTGAGTGATTATTGAAAGACATATGAACCCATTAGAAAGGATTTCAAAAGTATTGCACCTTTGTGACCCATTACAAAGAGACCTCCTTAAAATGGATCTAATATAGAATTATCTGAAGAACCTGTAACAGTAACACATGAATCATTAACCATCTCTTGCCTGGTTCAGGAAACGTGACAATTACACTCACCACACTTGTACTGGACATGGCAGTCCACTTACAGTACATAAGCGTAGCTTAAACCATGTCCTTAGATTTGGGCATACCCAGAGTCTCTTACAATAAATTAGACATTCTAATTAGACTTGCTGCCAATAGTTCTCCATCCCCAAGAAAGCCACTATTTACCAAGTCACTTGGGTAATTAACCTGATTGGGTGCAGAGGTGGGCGTTTCAGAGAATGGAAGGTAATTGTTTACCGTAGGTTCCTTCGTCCTGATGAGATGGAATTGCTCCATCTGAAGTTTTTTGATCTGATGGATAGTCCACAGCTTGTCACCTCTACGCCAGACTACATTATAATAGTACAAGTATTAATTTTCAGAAGATGTGATACTGGATATGGTTACAGGAGATGGAATAAACAGAATACTGTTTTAGATAGTAACCATATTTTACAATAGCTAATGTCTTGGAGGGGGTAAACAATTTAATATTTAAATTCATGGCTTCAAACTGCCCTCTGCTGGCAATTCACGCACACCTTTTTCCACATTAAAACTCATAATTTGTCAAACATTTCTTATGAATACATTAAGGCAAGGACCAAATCGAAACGTTAAAAAACGCTAATTTAATAATTAAGTAAAATTGCATTTAATAATAAAGTATTAATAAACTTTTGCATTGGATTTCTTATACTAAGAATGAAAAGGCTATTAAATACTAAGTGTAAACGTTTCCAAACCTGAGGATAAAATTAACGCAGAGAGGCTCTGCAGAAAAACCTTGTTTGCTGTTAACTACCAGTCTTACTTTACAAGAGAAGGCAAATTCACCATTTAAACGTGCAGCACATGCCATTCAAAAAAAGCACAGGAGTGGCACCAAGAGAAAATAACCATTTAGCTTATATCCGGGCTCGGGTTTTCAAATAATACACGGCTCGAATACGTGGCAGAACAGGAAAAATTGCTGTCACCTCTTGTCCCGATAAAGGAGCGCAGTAAAAGCAGGAGCAACAGGTTTCAGCAAGTACAGTCAAGTCAGTCTGGAGGAGGACCACACAGGCAAAAAAACATATCTACACACCACACACACACGTCTCTCTAATCTAAGGCCTATGAGATAACCATGCATTGTTTTTTTAGGATTTCTTCGAGATGGCACGCATTAAACCAAGATACGCTGACTAGTGGAAGACCAGCTGAGGAATTCACATTCAACATGGACTGCAGTTTCGCCGTTTGCGTTTATTTCAGAAAATTTAAATTAATTTTCCAAAGATGTACTTGCAGTCAAAAAGTATAATATTTTTTGCAAAAAAATACAATAAAGGGCTTTAGTTCATCTAGATTTGATATCATATTTCATAATTATACAGATGCATTAGTTACGTTATTAAAATAAGTTTCATATTTAAACTAAGTTAGTCCGATTATGCATAAAAAGTGAAAAGTTAGCATAAGAAATGGTAATTACTTCATAAATGACCAAGGATATTATATCTGTCCTTTTCAATGTGCATTACAAACGGAAAAATTGACTCACTGTCGATTGTACATACTCTTGCTCATTACATTTTTGCATATGCATAGCAAGCTAATTATTGTATAAGTTCCACTAAGAAAGACTAAAAATACAACATGCGATATCAGACATTGCACCCTACAATATTGTAAACGGCTATATATTTTTTTTTAGGACGATGGACTGCCACATCGACTAGAAACTTATGGAGATCTCTCAGTCATTTGCACCGCACAACTTCAACAGCAAGTTCTTGTAATCCCCAGAGGTGTCACCCTGTCAAATCAAACAAGAAAGAGTTAGCATTATCAACTTACAAAGCAATGCAGAAATGCTATGGCATCTATTACTGCGTCAACAAACGCGACTGCTTCATATATAATTTAGTTCCCACACGCAGGGAGATGCACACATTAAGGACGACTGCGCAGACGAGACTCGCGACGGGGAAGGCACTCACGGAGATGGCCGTGTACAGGGACTTCCCGTAATTTTTCAAGTACTCTTGTCGGATGTCCAGCATGTCAACTTCGGAGCGGGAGACCATGATCCGGATCAGGGTGGTATCCTTAGTCCCAGCCCCCTGCAAGCAAACAGCAGGTTAGGAGCCTTTTCTCTGGTCATGGGTTTTAAGTGACTTTTCAACCAGCCCAGGCCGCTCAGGACCGAGCAACTTCAACCCCTTACCTGCATTGCCTTGTGAAGTCGCTCAGCAAAGTAGGCAGGAGTGTTCTTAATGCACTTCACTGAAACAGGAAATAAAACTGAACACACCAAACAAACGGAACTGCGATTTGCTTACTTTTCAAAAATTTCCTCCCACATAACTTACAATTTACAACTAAAAACAAATTAATGTCCTCTAACGCTTGTTATGGACACGGTAATGTTTGGTTGGGGCCTAAACAGAAGTTAAGGGCTAAATCTGGAATTGATTCAAGTGAACAGAGTCTGTTATCAGCTGTAAGACAACCAAACAGTAGGCCAAAACAGTACGATATATGATAATAAATGATAAAAAAGGCAAGGAAGAGATATCATTAAAAAGATTGAAAACCAATCTAAAAGATCCACAGATAGTTGTCATGTGCAGTTTGGACGTTTCAGTCAAAGGCTATCAGTGCGTGGTAAATGTTAGACACCGTGCTAATGCTGCCAATGCACAAAAGAAGGATAATTTTATTTGTCAACCGAACTTGATGCAAGCCACACTTTGCCACACTATGGAGCAGTTCTTACCCACAGCCACCATGCCACTCTCCACGTTTCCAGACATCTCTCTGCAGATGCTCTTTTCGATCTCTCGGCCGCACATCTGCTGGTACTCGTGGAAAACTGCGGAGGGACCAGAACAGCAAGTAATACCGTATGGTATTGGTAAGGGATATCTACGCTCTGCTGTCGACGTGATCCACAATCAGGCGACATAATGACAGAATGACATAACGGGATGGGAACGACATAATGGGATGGAACGCCATACTCATTTTAATGTTTTTAAAAAAGCATGCTGAGAAGATGTCGCCTGGTTAAAAGCATGCTTATATTTCATTTCTTTCCTTGTAATGTCTGCTGTGGTAAGTTCCATAAAAGATTTTATATTCTCTTTTTTTGAGACAAGGGGGTACGCTGTCATGCCGTAGCAGATTTTTGTTTAATATAAGGATATTTAGTAAGTATTATGTCTCCCTTTTGAGTGGGGGGGGGTGAATACTTGCGCATTTTCAAAGGTTAAGCCAACTTGAAAGCGGAGCTTTTACCTGCTCTCAGGTGAGGCTTGCTTCTAGAACACAGAATGGCATTGAACTGGGACTCGTCCGTTCCTACTTTGTTCTCGCCAGCAGCGTAGAGACTCTGGAAAATCGTATTCAAACATAGAAATGCTTCTTAGTGCTCGTCTGTCTGGAACCAGTCGGAGCTAAAGCAGGAATTAAATCAACACCAGCGCATGCAGAGTATAAAACAGAAGCTCGTGTCTTTTTAGGAGAAATAAAATACATTTTCATTCATTCATTCAATCATGGACGACTCACGTGTCTCAACTATAATGCAAATGACTGAAAAGTCGGCCGCTACGAAGCTTCTTACCAGGTCCGTTGACAAAAAATGTATTTGGAACTGCTAATTATTTGGTATTGTCTCCTCCATTTAAAATCAGCTGGGCTCTTCTGATTACCATCAGCGAATGGCATGATCCGGATTCAAACCCAGATCAAAACCTAGACCAAAAGGCTACACCTGTGCCCAGGCAAGCAACTGTACCAAGGTAGATACTGCCAAGGGCCGTCCTCGCTTTGTTTTATGTTAAAGTGCAGTTGCGCAAGCTTTCCTCGTTCATTAAAGACAATTAATGACAACATGCTTCTTTGCATCGTCTTGTCGGTTATGCAAAAAGGTCGGTCCTGTACCTGAGCATCCTGTTTGGCCATTGAAACATCGACCGTCTCCCGCTCATCTCGACTGCCCTGTAAACAAGAAAAAGAAATGCATGCAACATGAATCAAACGGATTTCAATATATGCAAACTTTTCCTGATTCATAAATGTTCTCAACTTTCAGAGAGAAGTCGTTGTTAAGGTAGATGCCACATGTTGTAGGCAGAGTTAAGAGAACTTCTCTTGTGTGGCAGATTTCCTTGTCATTATTAGGAATTTGCTGTTTGGAAAGTGACACATTTGAACCTTTTTTTGTTTATACCGATGAATATTAACTGAAGTGTGGCAGGTCAAGAGCAGCCTTTTTTTTTTTTTTACAGTTTCACATTTATATATTTGGATATAGATAGGCACGAAAGCAGCGCTAACAGCAGGAGCAACATACTTTAGAGTACAAACCGCACTCTTCCTACGAGCGTGCCTCAACTCTAAGGCTGGGGGATTGAGAACGCAGTACTTCTCCGTCAGGCACACAGGTTTTACATTTAGGGATTCAATATTATTATTATAAATATATTCAATATTGTAACAGTTGTTCTGATTTTGCTCGCTTAGACACTTGCTGCTGATGTCATTGTTTGTTGCAAGCGAGAGAAAACCGTAGCAACGCAACGCAACGGTGGGGGTTGGTACAAGAAAGACCTCAGTAGGTATAATCCGCCATTGAAGGCACTTATCCATACGGTGGTAAGCTAACTTTATGCAGGAATAAACTTAAATCTGGCCTTGAGGGCCATGGGAGATTATAGTTCCTTGAATCACCTGGTGCCCTTGGCATTTTTTTTTAACAGCATTGCTAGGTGCAATTAAAAGTCAATAATATTTTTCCAAATCCATCCTCAGGGTGACCTACATCACAGATAAATCATGATGAGGTTACAGAGCACCACTATTCTGATCGTTAGCACTCTTATGATAATGATTATTTCTGCTAGCTCCATTACATGGTCATGGTGCTTTAGGATGGTGCATGAATCATTTTCTCAAAGAACTGCTACGGTACCGAAACTGAGAGAGGGGTTTTACTACTGCCGTCTTCTACCTGGGTTGGTCATTTTAACCAGGTGTGTGGAACTCGGGCCAGCTGCGCAGAGTGAATGCAGTAATACCTGACTGAGTGAGATCAAGAGTCGGCGAAAATGTCCCCCGGTGTCACTCGCAATGGCATCTTCCAGTGTTTTCTTGTACTCTGAAATAAGAGCACAAACAGCCTCAAAACAGAATCATAGGCAACGTGGGAGATATGTGCGTTACCTACAACATTCTGATGACACCAGAACCATACCGTTGTTTCAAATTCATGGACGGGATATACATAAAATACCACAATGGACATATGGTATATATCTAAATGTATTCACAGCAGAACTGTTGAGAGGAATCCAAATGGGCTCACATTGACTCATATAAACACAGTAGGTTTTTATGCCATTATTAATCCAAGTTATACCATAGTTATACCAAAAGACCCATAGGTACTCACCTGTTTTGTAGACTTCATTGATTGCTCGAATTTCAGCATTGGAACGAGATGACAATATTTCAATGAGGCACGCTTCATCAGTTCCTGCACCCTATCATAAATAAACACAAAATTCTATATTAATATTAATTACTTCTAATTATGGTGTGTGTATTTTATATATATATATATATATATATTCAGTTGAAGCATGTGCCTAGCCCCTAACGTGTCTAATCCCTGAAAAAGTCTGAGCTGAATATCCAAATTCACATGCACACTGACTTTATCGCTCATCTCATTACAACGCCGCACGCAAGTGAACAAGGCCAATATTTACAATGAACCAGTTTGGTTACATAGAAACAGGTCACTTGGCTTTCCCTGAAAACCAAACTACAGAGAGTCACCCAGAAGTCTCCTAATTACCTTTATGGCTTCTCTGAGCTCATGTGCATCAAACTGGGTTGGCGTCTTCAACATGGCCAGGACAAGTTTCTCGTAATTTCCAGTAAGTTCTGACTTCAGATCAGAAAACAGATCCTTTAATTGGGAGGGGAAAAATAAATAATGTTAAAGATTGTGAGCAGAACTTCCATGTGAAAGTACTTTTTTTTTATTTCACTATGGTTTCTAAAAATAATGTGCAACTGTTCCTGTTTCACTGTACTTTAAGCCCTGGCAATCTTCTGGCAGAGACAGGTCGAAAAATTAAACACACACCATACCAAAGGCGATCATATTTTATGAATTTCATATTTTATGAAGATCACAGGTAATATTTTATCCCCCATTTTCCAACATTCTCGCAGTTCACTGACCTCTACTAACTTGTTGGCAAGTTAGATTCTGCCAATGTAGTTACCATTTTAGTTTAGTGGTACTCTTGTTAAATTACTTTTCCATTGCAAAAATATCACTAATCACTCCAAGGTATCCTGAAACCCAGAATGAGAATTTATTCTTATTGAGCACAGTGGCATGCAGCTGGGAGCCATGTCCCTCAAGCCCAGTGAAAATCACCTTTTGGTGATGATGGACAGCAGAGCTGAGAGGGAGGGCCACACCCTTGAATAGGACCTTGTTGCGTACCTGAGTGTGGTTCCACTAAGGATAATCACACTCGGGTGCCAACAATCACTTAACACTTTTAAACGAACGCCAGCACAGCTGGTGGAATAAAAGGGTTTGAGAGAAAGGTTAGACTGGAAAAATCTGTGAGGTGGCTGGTTGTTTTTAGTGTACTATTATTTAAGTTTGAAACTCTTATTTGAAAGGTTAAAAGACTGTTTATGTTAGTGTTTCACCCAGTAGGGTGGTTTTGTTTGAAAGATTGTCTTTTGTTTTATTATGTTTGGAGATACATTAATAATGCCAGTGCTAACCCTCCCCCTGTGTCTACGCCTCCAGCCGCGCTCGCCCTGAGCACGCCCCCGCGTGCTACAAGCACCTTTGTGTGTTACTAAGCCAGACATCACTGACTGATCACAGCAGAAATAAGGAAATCCTTGCTGGCTAACCAAATCAAGCTGACGCCAAACATCGGAATTATCTGCAGTACAAAGACCAGAGTTCTAGTGCACCCAAAATTTCATAGGAATGAACTTTAAAATGGCGAACCAGCTATTCTCCAGACAAACCCAATTCCTCCATTGATGTTAAGTAATGGAAAAGCTGACGGCTTTGATACTCCACCAGATGTGAGACCGGCCCAATTGGAAAAGTGCATCAGACTTGGTATGGAAACATTCGAGAACATCGAGAGATGTCATAGAACTGCAACAGCTAAATTCCGCTGTATTGTCTTTCTGTCTTTTTTTCGTTCTTTATTTCTAAACTTTTTGTATTATGATAATGACATCTGTGGCTGTCCGAAAAGATAATGACTGTCTAATTAAAACTCCAATAAATGTCTTGACAGACCACATCATATGCTAAAAGAATTCAAAAACCTGGTTTGCAAAGTCCACGCCTATACTTAGTTTTCATTATATTAGTTTTACGTGCAAGTAAGAGTATAAAAACCTTAAAAGTTCTGCGAATCATGACTAATCACTTAGTACTAACTAAGTACCTAATTTCCTTTTTCTAAACAACATCTACCAACCATACCGAAAATTTTTTTAAACTAATTTACAAGTTTTCACATTTCGCAGCCAATGGAAGAAGTACTTGAGGACACCAAAACAGCTTTATAACAGATGACAATTTCCTTAGATTCTTGAACAGAATTAGTGCCAGAACTTGTATTACTGCTATCGTTATCCCAGTACTTGCACAGTTCACAGTTATGATATTAATTCCTACCTTTCCATACGTTGTTTTGTAGTACACCACCATCGGTACACGCTGCTTGTTGGAGCGGCTTCCGAGAAGTTCAGTTATTGCTTTCTCGTCAGTGCCTGGGGGAAAAAACGTTCACCGTTTCTCAAACAACCTTGAAATTATCAATTATCAATTATGTTTGGTGGGAAGTGCAAAACACGACATCGTTAGACACCGCACAATTACTCCGAACGGCAGCACACCCCACAATCCACGTTGGATATGCAACTAGTTTAATTTGCTTACCAAATCCCTTCATTGCCTTTCTGAGGACCTCTACATCTTTCAACGGATCAGCCCCAGGGAAGTCCTTGACTGTACCTCGGAATCCCTTCTAATAAAACAATGAGCCAATGAACAGTCTGTCAAACAGTCTGTTTTTCAGTGGTAAGAAATCATTGCATACTGAGTAAGTAACAACGCTATTCCAGATGGTCTTCTCACGTTAACAGCAGGCCCAACGGGAGCTGCGGGGGTGCCTCCACCATAGCCTGGCATGGACGGGTTTGCGCCTGGGGCGCCTGGGTACCCTGGCATGGGCTGGCCTGGGGCTGGACCACCTGGGTATCCCATTCCTGGAGGCGCGCCCCCTCCTGGCTGGAGGATGCATAAAGCTATTAGTGAGGGTGTGTGTACCATCCGTCTTTGAACGATACATTTATGAAGCAAGTTATCAATGAAAGCGTTGACTTCTAGTATTCCATTATAAACAGAGTGAATCTGGAAATTATTTTGCTAATTTTTTCCATTTCATTTATAAATAAATAGAAATATATGGCATATTCTCTAGCAAACATTCTGACACCAAGTAGGTGCTATTTGTTACAACACTCACTCTCTGTAATCCCTAACATATCTTAACATGTTGGGACTAGAAGCCAGACAGACATTCAAGAAGTTGGAGGTCTTAGAATGACTGGAAAGTAGAAATACATAGTCTGAAAATACGATTCAAAACGTACACGCACAAAAACTTTAGAAGTGAAATAATTTCAGATATTCTCTCAATTAACCTGTTGCTAGATATGATGAATTAGTGTGACTGCGTAGCTATAGTTTGTTAAAGTGATTGAGGCTCTTATATTGTTAAATAAAATTTGCTAAGAGATCTCAGATTGATCTATCCAGGTGTGTACCTAACCATGGTAAAAAGGATAATCAATGAAATACATCAATTAAACAAGGAAGCTACTGAATCAGATTTTGATCACTGAAATAATTCTACCTGTCGCTTGCTTTGTGTGCTGAAAATATTTTATTATTTTCAAGGTGAAATTTACCATTCCAATGCCAGATCCGCCTCCCCAAGCGTTACCTCCTGAAATGAAACGGACAATTTAGACCAATTTACATAACGGCATAACAAACAAAAAAGTAAAAGAGACTAATTTAGGAGAACACAGACTGTTTAGTTGTCTGCATTTTAATTCTGTGCAACATAAGTATATAAAAAACTTGTTTTATTATTTATGGTAAATAATACCATAAATAACATTAACATACAGCAGCCTATGAATTAGTGATGAAAATATTGTTTTACAAAAACATTTAAACTAATCATATAAACTATTTGTATAATGTTAAAAAGTTTAACTGAGAACGTTCTTGACTGAAAAAAACATCCACAACCTTCAGAGGAACATACCTGCATACAACAATACATTTAAGAAGTATACACTATATATACAAAGTATCAGGCCACACCTCTTAATCATTGAATTCAGGTGTTTCATTCAGTCCCATTGCCCCAGATGTATAAAATCAAGCACCTAGCCATGCAGTCTGCCTTTACAAACATTTGTGAAAGAATGGGTCGTTCTAAAGA
>JAOYSI010010720.1:0-10236 GCA_025775065.1 Hiodon alosoides
GTACTCCATTGATTTGGATACAGCTTCAGGATTCAGGATTTGGCGACAGATCTCAGGTTGTACCCTGAGTGCCTCAAGGTGACCCTCCAAATGTCTCAGACTGAGTGCAGGTTGGGGCAGGCTGACTCGTAAAATGTCCCAATGGTAATGAGTGTACACTTTGTTACCCTGGCCAGTATTGATATTATGGTTGAAGCAGGACATTGAACGATAGTCTCTCAACATCAGATTATTTGAGTTCCATAGAGAAGCTCCATACTGATGAATACTGATTAATGGTTAATGGTTAATGTTTTGAACCACTTAGCTAAAAATGTGTTTACCATATATAAATTACTACATGCCTAAATAGTGCCATAACTGTACATGCATTCCTCAAGTGTAGTAGCAGTGTAGTAAGTAGCAACGTTATTTTTTGTAATAATTAGGTATTAGGAGCAGATGTGTCCATTTTGAACAACTAAAGCTGGTTAGGTTTAGAACCTGTTTCAGTCTCAGTTGATGCGTTCCCCTTAGCTCGCTACACATCAGGGAAGCAGCGGTCGTCAACTTTGCCTTCCGAATCCCTCGTCGACAAAAGGGCAAAATGCTCTAGTCTAGCCGCTGTTCACACTTTCCACACTTTTCCGCCAGTTTAAAAACATATAACTTTTTTTTTGCAAATGCATGATTTTACCCTACGCTATGTTACAATATAATATATAAAAGTGTCTCTCTGGATCCTGCGGTCTAAAAAAACATTTAGGGGAAAAGTGGAGGTGACATCATGGATTTTTCGATAAGAAAAGGGCTCCCGCCTTTGTGCTTTAATGAGATAATAGCTGTGAGAGGGTACTGTCCACCGGATTAATCAAAACCACCTTTTGTTATTTTGTTTCCGATGGCAGCGGTTTGGTAAACTCAGTTCTTGTGCATGAGGTCATGCCATCTTAAAGTGTGTGGTGTACCCTAAAAAGTGCCAGTACCCACTCCCCCTCCACCACTGCTGTTTTATAGGAGATTAGAGTATCACACCTGTTTTTTGGGGGTTTTTTTTTTTCAAATCTTTGTTTGTTTTAGCTTTACGTCTCTTACTGTTAACGTGGTCATGCAGAGCTTGGCATTTTAATCGTGCGGCACTCTTAATGAATACGGAAAGAGATGTAGTATAACATCTACTAAACATTTAAGTCATATGCTTTCCATACAAAGTGTTGGATTTCTAATGTTTAAAATGGTGGTACTGGCAGCGAGCAGAAAACCCGAGGGGGGTGGTGTAGAATCTGGCCGTGTTGACAAATTGCTCACCACAATGGTAAGGATTTTGATAAGAAAATAATCTCAGTGGATTCACTGTTGCACTGCAAAACAAATTCATTTCGATAAAAACACTCAAGTTTTATGCATTGCTTAAATAAAAACAGATCACGAAGTTTAAGTAAACATATATCCTTGTTTAAACCCTTACTTGTAGTGGAGTATCCTGCAATTAGTGACTCAGTTGGAATTTTTTATTTTTTTTCCCTTCTGCAAATGTCAACAATTACCTCATGTGATGCTGTACTTTTGAGGTTTTGGGTAAATGTACAAAATGAACTTGGTGGAGTAAACTAAAACACATATTATCAGAGTTCAGTTGCATTTAAATAGTAATGGAGGGCAAATGTAAGTACCTCTGTTGTGTTCCAACCTAAACAATTATTAATGGGGGTATCGCTGTTTAGATGGCATCTGGCTTGAGTTTCCTTTTTAATTTTGCACGCATGTGGTTTGCACACAGGGCTGCACATGGCCCTGCTAACCTCTGAAGTAGGTGGTATAAGCCTGTAGGTTTTAGCATTTGGGGTACTGGGACTGACTGCAATACCCCTGCCATGCCCTCCAATAACACAGGCGAAATAGACAAACATCTGCGCACACAAACTCAGACATATGTGTGCTCACACAAACATAAATATAAATCGGTTTATACATGCTTGTAAACATCCTCTCACAAACACTCTCCTAAACATACATTAATATGGTCACACCGCCAACTAGACGCTCACACACGTTCATACTCGCTGACGCACACACACACGGGCAATCAGCCCCATCACTCAGACATACCCACATTGACAAAGTCTCTCTTTCTGTATCAATTCTTACACGTATACCCCGCAAGCAAACAGGTTTGATTAATACAGTAAGGCTGTTCATTACAGGCCATTAGGGGAAACAAAACCTTCAGAAAAACATGTGGACGGTATATTTTCCCTCCGATGTGGAGCATTAATATCTGAATGGCTAGTGTCTATAGTGAGACTTATTTCGCTTATATCATCCATCTGGCATCTATTTTATCACCCGTTTATTCAGATGGGGTAGTGTGAACTAAATTGCTGAGTCAGTTATATTTTATTTTATCCCTCAAAAAATAAATGCCACTTTCTATTGGGTCTGTTGCAGTGATTTGTCTCGTTATGAAGTGAGTGAGGAAATTAAAGGCGTGAGTTTAAATGATTGGGGTGAACTGCAGTGGATTTTGCCTTTGTCTGCTGCTTGTTTAGTACCTGGAGACTTATAGGTTTTGGCTTGTTAGTTTCTCTGAGCAGTCTGAGAAATTTAAAATCACTTCCAAACATTTCCAAGACGTGCAGTGTGTTTGCGTTTAATGGCTGTCACATCATTAAAACATAGATGTCTGTCTATTAGCAAGAACTGCACACCTCTGCGTGGTTTTTGACAGTGATGAGGTCAACGTCAACCTTGGAGTTCTCCTGTGCTCCTATGCGGTTTAACATGGCAGGTGAACAGAAATGTTACATCAAGGCCATCAGATGCAGCCCTAGTCTTTAGGGCATTAGTACAGTCCAGAAACAACACATGACCACAGAGAAAGCCCCACATAACTTTTTCTCAATAGCAATTAGCCATTGATCCACCGCAGTACGTGCATGGACGACATATTATAAGGGAGTGACGTTCACCACTGTGTCTCGTCCGTCATCAGTCTTACGCCTTCGAATATGTGAGGGCCTAGCAGGCTCATACCAACAGGGGACTAATATCTGGGCTAGGGTTTCAGCGACAGCGCCTTTGACCCATTGTCCTGAATCCAAACTTCAGTCCCAAAGCCTTTTCTTTTTTTTTTTCTTTCTGTTTTTTTGTTTGTTTGTATGCTTTTGCAGGCATTGGCAACACTGCGCAATTTCAGCAGATGATTCACTTAACTTTGCCTCAGCGTCCGAGAATTGGAAACCCGCTGAGAGTGCCTCGGGAGAGGTGACAGCAGCAGCAGCCAGTGAGGCGCAGGCAGTTTTGGAACAGCTACCGTAATTGAACCAAGAAGAAAGAAAATTACTCATAAACATCATTTTCCCCCTAACTAGGCCAGACCGTGTTTGTCATATTACAATAGGTTTGCGCGTTGTTTTATCCACAGTACCCCGAGGGCCACGCGTTTCTTAGACTTGATGTAAGTTCGTCAGCCAGGCCCGGTATAATTGCTGTGCAGTGCCGTTAAAGCACCCCTTCACGTTGCTTTTGAGAGTGCAGTCCTGCCTGCGCTGCTTTTGTGTACATAGTAGTTTAAAAAAAAAAAAAAGATAATACTAGTGTAGGCAGTCTGAGCTGGATACTTTATATAGTGCAGCTGTTACTCACTACACTTATTAATGCACAAACACACATTTTTACACAAACACACACACACACATACACCCACACAGCTCACACAGATACATACAGTATGTATATATTCAAAGCATTTGGGGAGATTTTTGAGTTTGATCTCAGACTGCAATCAGTTTCTCTTCTCCAAAACAGACCTGACGTTTTAATATGGGATCTTTCATTTTGGACTATATTTTGTTCCACACTTATATACATTCTTGGCAAGTCCGTTTCCCTCAGGTTGCTGTTGGCCACAGTGTTCTCATTTTAGTCAACAATATTCTAAAGACTTTTACAATATTTATAATTCAAAATGAAAACACTTAAAACAGTTATGCGCAGACCCGGCCTGTGGTGTCACATGAAAACAATTGGCATTTTTTCACTAAGAGGCCCCCGGCTGGGTATTTAAAAAACTGTTATAGTTTAAAATCTATTATAGTTTTGGAAAATAACATCAAAACAAGGGCATAAAAATGATGGCAACGATTAAAGGAACACGGTATAAAAGTTTATGAAGATCATAGCTGCCATGGCGGTATTAATAGCCATGCCCTGAGTGGGTGTTAGACTCCTGCTGCTGATTCAGGGCTCTGCCAAACAGTAAAACTCCTTCTCTCAAACACCGACACAGGACGGTAATTAACTCATACCTTCTGTTATCTCGACATGAGATGAGTTTGGTTAAATGCGCAAGAGGTGTACACTCAAAAGGGCAGTTTGGTGGAGTTGGGACTAGGGGAAGCTGTACCTCTCATTGAGTAAATTATCCTTTATTGATTAGCGTTTCCGAAGTGATTGAAAAAGTAGTTCACTGAAAATGACATGCTCCTAGAGGGCAGGAGGGTTGAAGAAAGGCTCTCTGTAGCTACATCCTTAGTGGCGTAATCGAATTGTCAAGCTAGGCCTTCTTAGAAACTTCTCTTGTGCACGGAGGCCGAGGAATACAGCATGAATGGACCCACATGTTGTTACAACTGTGAAAGTAATATGCCGGCAGGTTTTGTTTTCAATCCTGGCACATTACAACACTTTTAAGACCAAGGCCTAAAAAAAAATAAAGTTCATATCAGCAGTTGAAAGATGGCAGTTGCAATGCAGTGTTGGCGGTATTCCGAAAGAAGGATGCTGAGGCAAAATAGCTGCAAATGTTTGTGGGTTCCAAAGTACACCATGATTGGTGAGGAGCCGTCAAAATAGTCTCCAAGCCCACGTTTACACCTATGTAAATATCAATACTTTGAAACCCCAAACATGTTCTAACTAAGTAAGCTTACTTTGTTTAAAGTGACACTGTAGCCAAAAGGTTTGCCTATGGTCATGAGATGATGTGCTGAGGTCAAATCAGATGTGTGCATGTGTGAGTGTAATGTCACTATTACATAATGACCTGCTTGGCTTCACTGTTCCTCTGTAGTATGGTTGGATACCAAGGGCTGGTTCGTGGTGAAATACTGTGCCACACTCAGTGTTTCAGCTTTCAGGGGCAATGTGTCAATGTAATTGGTCTTATCGTTTGTTATTTTGGCTACAACAATTCAATGACATCGAACGTATTTTGTGTGTTTATGTACATAAAGTATAGTACGTTAAGCTATTGTCATTTTCAAAGCCCCTGTGTTAAATTGCCCTTTTCTTCATCCACTAAACTGAAAACACATTTTTGGAGTAAACATGATAAAGTGTTAAAAGTGTTTGCCAGGATCCTACAATCACAGATAGAATAATGTAATTTTTTACGTTATTATTCATAAATGTGGAATTCTTTATTGCTGTATTTAAATAATCAAGATTACGTTTGTAGGAGCGTATCACTAAAATGATTTGCTCTGTTATGCAGTGAGAAGATGATTTATCATTCTGAAGATTTAAGGCTTAAAGAAATGAATGCCTGTGCTGGAAATAAAAAGCTCCTCTTCTCTTTTCACTCTCATCAGTGGAAAGGCCTCCCAGTGGAGGGATCTCGGTTCATGTTGTATGCGCATAACAAGCCAATAGTCGCCTCCCATTACATCGCGCTCCCATTTTGAGAAATATTGCCCATGAGAATGCAACTTCTGAGAAAGGAAAAGCATCAATGCTCTGGCATTCTGGTAAGATGAGAATCAGAACACTTCAGCGATAAGAATTTAACACAGATGAGACAATCCACGGGTTCGGAGCCAACGCGGTGACGTGCACATTCATCGTCCCCTAGCCGAACCTCAGGCTAACCACCCCCTAAAGAGGTGGAAGACACTTTCCCAATTTTAAAGACTACATGGGGTATTAGCTGTACACGGAAACAAGCCTGACCTCATCAAGTTCTCGTGCACATATCCAAAAAGAAACTCTCATGAAAAAAGTAATCGAAAAAAAATCTACATTTATGAAAATTAATATATTTTTCTTTTCTATTTTATTAGTTTATTTGCAGTGTGGTTTTAATCCATCCTCCTCATGAAGACTGATTACATGTCCTAAAGCTAATTTATTATGTTTAAAATTTGGCAGAAGATAAGTGGTTCACCTGAAATTGGTCAAGGTATCTTATGAGTAGACGTGCTACTTTATACTGCTGAATGCTTGAAGAGTTAAGGTCCACTCTAGGGTTATCTCTGGAAATGCATCATCTTCTACAAAACGATGTTAGGAAAACGCTGCTTCCCAACTGAGAAGAATCTTAGAAACTACACATTTAGCAGTGGCTCATGACCCTCAAACCTTAAGAAACTGCAGAAAATCTGCCGTTAAGTTTTATAGGACTTTCATGTTTAGTTTTCCGTGCCCTTTTTATATATATATATAATATTATATACTATCATAGCAATATGAAAGGGATTAATCATTTCTTGTAGTTGTTACAGAAAGACATTTCATTATAATTATGCAAATTACTTCCATGCGTTCTCTGGCACACTGCGGACATGGACCTGTTAAGAATTTCCATTGAGTAAGATTATTAATGGTAAATGCTAATGAAGATTGCAATGTGTCCTGCACCTTCGCGGGTTTATTGCATGTTAGTGGTTTTGATGATGAAAGTGTTACATATGCTTACCAGACGTAGCCCTTCACATCTGAGGGGGGAAAAAAAAAAAAAGATTTCTACTGGTAACATGGACCTTTTGCGCTTTAACATAGAGGTTTCTCAGTCATTTGCTGAATAATACACAGATGTACTTATTAACTGTGTATTCCACTTACCGCAGTCCATGTCAGGCTACCCAATCTGTCAATCAATTAAAACATGTTTTCTTCAGCACCACCTCACTGAGAATTTCCATCCCAGCACTGTAGAAAGTATGAGTAATGAATAGTATAACCTATAGCTCAGCTATGGAATTGGATTTGTGTCAAAATAAATCATAATTGTAGATTATGATTTGTCACCGTAAATTGCAATTTGTATAGGTAATTTGTCATTGTTACATGTTAGAAACATTTTTGCGGTAATATGGGGAGAAAAAATAATTCATTTCAAGAGAAGGCCTTCATAATTCCGATTACAGCTCCAAAACTCAATGTTATGATTCTTGTCAGTGTAAGTAAGGCGGGCCTACATGATGGTTGAGAAATACCCTGTTTAAACAACCAGGAAAGAGGATAAACTGTCCATTTCTTCTGAATCGAGAAGACGTAGATCCCAATCCCAAGTCATCGTTCCAACACCCTGCTCCCTGTGAAGGAAAGACCCTTCACAACGATCACTGCAAAGGGTATTAGGGCAAAGGTAGCATGCATTTTTAATTATGATTTCAGTGTGTTTTCTCTGTTGAAAAAGCTGAAAGGCGCTAGTGTTATTTCCGACCAACTAATTAACGAGAGGAACTAACAGTGTGCTGTGTCTGTATCGTCTTTAAATTGTTTGAATCCAGAACCTTTTGTAGCTAGAAAGAACTCTTAACTAGCTATACATTTTTGGGCCAGTATTTAGTCCAACTAACCAACTTTTAAGATTTGAATGATATTTTTATGAATGGTTAAATGGGGCATTGTTTATTGGTTTCCTGTTTGTTCTGAACAAAATTATTATTTTGCCCAGACTCATCGAAGGCCGGACTTTACTGTTAGAATGAATGCCGAAGATTTTTGGCGTCCATCATGATTGTGTCGACATATTCTTTATCGCATTAAATAAAGTAAGTATTAGCCCATTTGTGTGTTCATTAAACTCCGTCATAACCAACAAAGCCCCCAGTTCATTTTATTAAAAGAGCTGAATGTATTTTAACTTTCTTTAATAATAACTGAACACAGGCAAAACACTTTGTTCTTTCTTGTTTTCCTTAAATATACAATTTTTAAAAGTCTAAATTGTTCTAAAAATGTCTAAAAGTCTGTCATCTAAAACCTTGGACCTGTCGCAAATTTGCATAAGTAGTTTGGCATTTAAACAGAAATACAGGAATAATATAATTACTCAAATAATCTTTTATGGCACATGGATCTAATAAATTAATCAAATTTCCTGGATTTCTTTCCCATTTGCTGTGTTTTTCTTGGAAGACTTTCTCGAAGCTATTTCCCATAGTGAGATTATCCCAAAAAAAAGAAACAAGCACAGAAGTGTATCTTAGGAATGGTGTTAACTTTTTTCTTGCGTCTGATAGTAGAGTGAACAGAATCCTTGGACTATCGTACTACGACAAAACACGGAGATTAAAGCTACTCTATTCTCAGCCAACACGTTAATGCCGACCAATGCGTCTCACCTCATTTCACCATCTTTCATCCTCCCAGGCCAAGATAAAAATGCTCAACTAATCACACTGTGACATTTTAGCGTTTTGTTTTCCCTGTGGCAGTTGACAGCATTGACCATGTGTCTATTACCATAGAGTTAAGCAGGGCCTATGTGTCGCATGCTGGCAAGTCTGCTTAAACTCAGGCCAAGGTTGCTAGAGTTGTAGGGCTACTTCACAACGGCTGTTTAATTTTGTGAGTGCCCCACTGGGGAGAGCTTGAACCGCTCCAGGATGTCACTGTGGTCATTTCAGCTTCGTTTTAATCTGGGGAACAAGCAGTAAATTACCCCCAAATTAAGTAAAAAGGCATCGCTCTGACTATCCGCTTGCAGATTTTTGGAAAAGCTACCACACATATTGGGCAGCTACTGAATCCCGAGAGGGAATCCGAAGACATGCTCCTAGAATCAGATTTGTAGAAAATAGTTGGTGAGCTGTGAGTAATAACAGATGGGTTGCCTGCACCGTGGTCTGTCAGACGATCCAAGCAAAGCTCTGTGATCTGTGTGTCGAAGATTGTCCACCAAAGTCCAAGACATCTGTTTTGGTAAATGAAATGCAATGCCTTTGAATGCACAGACACGTACCCTCAGTATAGATTAGTTATAATCCTACGACTTGTTGGAATTATTGTTGATCATGCTAGAGATCATGCCTGAATCGGTAGTGGTTATTGAACATCGGTGGTATTGATTAGCTCCATCAAAGTCTTGCTGGGGGGGGCGGGGGTTCAGAAGTTGGCCGCGTCTCCCTCTTTCTACGGGAATACGGACATTCCCTCAATGCAATAGCATGTCGAATGCAGCTCTTTTTAATTCAATTTCTTACAGGCAATTATTCCAGAACACTACTGACCCAGATTTGACACCTTAGGGTTTAGCTCGGGGCAGTGAGCAAGGAATTGCAACAACAAGGCACTGGTTCTGGCAGGACACACGGCCCGCCCATGAGATTCTCTGAGAACTTGGGAAAGCCAACTGGGGCTCTTCATTATTTCTCTTGTTCCGTTGCTCCTCCTAGGCTGTCGGGAGTTCCATGAAAAAACGTATTTCTGCATATCCCGTAACGGGAATGATCACTGATTAATTATGTCCGTCAGAAGTGATGAGAAATGGTAAACATCGGCATTACTCTTCTAATTTCTTAAAGATGAAGTGTATGCAGAGCATGGAGAAATGTGCAGCACTAGAAATCTACTGTTCAGATACAAGATAACACATTTGCTAGATCGCACTTAGATAAAGATTTTGAATATGGTTCATTTTTATCCCGAGAAGACATTTTTCTAAATTTCTCCACAAACACATTTTAAAAGACACATTTGTTATTTATTACTATTTATGTGCAGACATATGGCAACCCACCTTTCATATTACCTCAGACTGAGGAGTAGCTTCTTGACCCTTCTTCTACTTGGTAAAGGAAATTTGGAGTAGACCCAGAATACCCTAAGGTTCCAGTACGAATACACACCTGACTTTTGAAGAGCCTGAAAGGCTGCCAGGACCTCCTGATTGATATGCGCTGATCCTGCTTCAAATACAAATCAAAGCACCCCGGGTTTCCATGGGGATTCGCCCAGGCACAGGTGGCTTCAATGCTCTGCGGCCGTCCCATATGGCAGAGCACCTTTGGAAACCAGTTCCAGGTGCCGTATGTAAATACAGGACGACATCCAACAGTAGCAAAAAAACTTCTGGGTGCTCCTCAGCGGGCCTGCCCTCAAAACTGATTTAAAGAGAGAAGGAGAAAATAAACATCATAAACAGTTTGTCCCTTACTTTCAAGCTTATGCCCTCACTTATTATGTAATGAGGGTGTTGGAGGGGTGTGAGGGCATGATCACGAAATATAAATATACATATATATTTTTAAT
>JAOYSI010010722.1:0-10235 GCA_025775065.1 Hiodon alosoides
GTGCACCAAAATCTTTATAAATTTTTTTGTCCCAGCTGCCAATGATATATATATATATATATATATATATATATATATATTACAATCACAAACATTTACTGATTGGGGCTCAAAGGCTAAAATAAAGTCATCTGTATGGCTCATTATATGTTGTTTTCCTGAGGTGAGGTTATTTTGTCTATATTTTTTCTTCCATTCTCACAGATATACACAATCCCACCTACTTTAAAATCATGTTGGCTGTTAGAACATTGTATTTAATATACTACATGTATATGAAATGAAAAAGAAAATGAACTGAACTGGGACTGTCAAACGTGTGCTGGACTCAGCAGTGACATTCTATTGTTTCCATCAGCGTACAATGCGAAGATAAAGGAGCTCCCCCTGGTGTCCCTATTCTGTTCCTGCCTGTTCTCGGAGCCTCGAGACAAAGCAATGCACAAGACAGAAGGTGAAAACCAACAGCTTCTACCTCTGTACTCTGACCCCGGAAACAGATAAAAATCAGCTTCAGTCCCAAAATATGTATTTATGTGTTACTGTAAGACCCTTTTAAAATTCAAGAAAAATTGCTGTTATTGCTGTATTGTTTCTTGTGAAAAAATCCTCCAGAGGCCCAAACACCGTGCTAATATTTCTTGTGCTTCCCCATTTCCACTGATTTATGGCGACCCCTGCAGGCGTTGTAGAGCTCAACTACGTGATCAAAGACGTGGAGGTGATTGAGCTGAACAAGAGGGCTTCCGGACAAGCCTTTGAGGTCATCCTTAGGGCCCCCTCCTTCGATGGCATTCCAGGCTACAACACTTCCCCAGAGGGCCTTCAGAAGAAGGTGGAGGAGACAGCAGAGAGGAAAAGGGTGAGGGAAGGCTGGAGGAATTGGGGAAAGAGACACAAGCACACGCTATGATCTTATCATCCACTAATCTGAATCACATTGTAACACTTGTGAAGGTGAAAATCTCTTTCAGATTTATCTGTTGCTGCCTTAAAATAAACAACATTGATAGCATTTTGCACCTTGGCCGGTTTGATTTTCACCCATCACAGGGTTTACATGGGAACTGGGGGTAAAGTGTACACACATATATACACAAACAGCAGACCCGTAATAATAAAATAAAACATTAAAATGCAGAATAAAACCTCAGCTGCAACATCTGCGACACTGCTAGTTTACCACTAGTAGGTCTCATTTTAAAAAGCTGCTGAGTTCAGCAGCAGTCCATCCTGTCGAGCTCACAGTTGCCGCTCTCTCTGCCCCCTAGTGTCAAGAGGCTGAACTGCTGAAGCACACGGCAGAGGAGAGAGAACAGGAGCACAAGCCGATGCCAGACACTTCAGAGGCAAACCAAACCTTCATCAAGACACCCAGGGACAGACTAGAGCAGAAGATGGAGACCAACAAGAAGCAGCGGGGGGCTCATCTTGCAACCATGTTGGAGCCCCAGCAGGAGAAGGTGACCTTCATTTCCTTTCCACCTCTTTTGTCTCTTCTGTAAAGCTTTTCTTACCTTGATATTTTTTACAATCCAGAAAATTATCGTATTTACCAATTGTTTATTTCATTATCAACCATAGTTCTATATAAAGATAGAGATTAATTTCCATTTGGCACAGTGCTGAAAGTGAGATTTTCAATGCGTTTTCTGTTGAACAGTTGAAACTAATCTCCATGTCTTTTTTGCTTTCTCTCTTTCAGGACCGGCATGCAGAGGAGGTGAGCAAACACAAGGAGCTAAATAAGGAATCCTGCTGGTAGAAGCTGGAACTGATTGGATTTTCTTCTCTAGTCTAATAGGGGAATTATACCAAAACAAAGTATAAGGACCCATGGTATGTGAAGGACTGTAAATGTTCTTTCCCTTTAAGCTAATTGTTGTGCTGCGTTGTCTTACAGGTTCCATGAGGCCCAGTCACAAGAACTGTTGAATATTTTGGAGGTGACTCACCAAAGGACTGAACCTATAGCTCAGCTTGTTTGATGGAAGGAAATTAATACCAAACGATGATATCATGACACAATATCTGAGAACCAGAAGGATTTGCTGGCAAATACGGTTATTGGTCGACCTTGGAGTGTGTTGTTACGAGGTCTGATCGTGAAAATTAAACCGGAAAAAAATCGCACCACCTTATTCTACTCTAAGGTCTGACAGGAGCACTCTCTGTTCGCTCCTGTGCTAGCAGTGCCTGTGGTGTGAAGGCAACCTCAACCTATAGTGTGTGTGTACGTGAGGGCGTGCGAGTGTGTTTGTGAGTGTATGCGTGCTTTTTTCCTGCAGTAGTGAAATTCAATTTTATGTGATGTACAGTCAACACTTTTTTTTTGTTTTATAAAGATTATTTGGCAAAGCCATTATACATGTTAAACAAATGAACAATGCTCTGAGCACATTTGATATGACTGTTCAATACTGTACAGAAATTGTAATATATTTTAGAAGCAAAGAGAATTAAAAAAAGTGCTGTTTAACACTTTCATGTTTGTGTTGACTAATTGAACAAATCCCAACTAAGGTAGTACTCCAAGTAGACTAAAGTACAACACATCAGACCATCGGTTAAACCAAAACCTCTGATGTGCTCATCCAAAGAAACACTGTCAAAGAGATCAGGCAGCACCCTAAGCCTAGGCTTGCCGTTATCCACAGTGCCTTTAACAGACAGAATCTTCCTGATTCCTTCTATAGCAAAGTGGTTGGGGCTCTGAGTTAATGTCTTATCCATGACTTCCTGCCAAAATAAGAATACGGCTATTTGAATTTGACCAGTTTTATTAAATAATTTTGCAACAATTTTCTCACTCTACAATCAACCTCGAGTACTTGAGTTTACTAAAAGTAAACAGTACAATGTTACAAACACAGTGATACAGTTACAGCGAGATTTTAATAGAGATTTTTCTTTAATAAATACTGGTATAATCCTGGTTTAATTTAAAGGTTCTGCAAAAAAAACTATTTTATAAATTAAATAATATATAACAATATAAACAATATATTTCATACTTGGTTGTGCAAAAATAGACTAGATCAGTGCAGCTCATGATCTGCGTAAACAAAATTATCTTAGAGTACAGTCTAAATAAATACGTAATTGATAAAAAAAGTTCAAATCGTAAACTAATATGACACATTCCTAGGCTACAGTGCAATGGGTCAGATGCACAACAGCAACATGATCCATCACTCCTGTCACTTCTGGTGCATTAAGTTGGGACGGACACAGGTACAGCCCACGGCTATGGTCTTGGATTCCAATCTGTAGGAGTAGATCTCCCCATTATCCCTGACCCTCCTCAGGACTAGAATCTGGTGTAAAATGGGTCTTGACTCAACATCCATGACCTCCTGCCCCTTAGCATTCTGACATCCCATTAATATACATCTTGCTTCAGCGATGTCTGGGGGGAACCGTGTTTCATCATGAGAGGTACTGCAGGCAGAGACACAGATGGATGGATATTAAGATATTTAAGTTTCATTCATGTTTATGTATCTGTTTGAGTAACACACAATATCTGAACACTAAACAGTATTTTCAAATAATTATCATTTTACTATTGTTTTGTAGCTTCACAGACACCCTTAACTACAATGTTGAAAAACTACAACTCTCAAGTGACAGAATTTGTCCTTCCAACTCCTGTACAGTCAATGTGGGAATTCTGATATTTCAGCATCTCACCTGTATGTCCAGGGGGACAGGGAGTAGTTTGCCACTTGTTGAACAGGGAAGGCGGTGGACAGATTACTAGGGTCCAGAAGCAGGTTCACTTTGGTAACATGGGAATCGTCTTCTGTCGATGTGGGACCTTCATCCTGCTTGTTCTTCGGAAACCTGTTTGGCGCCTTAGGTCCCCTGTTTCGAGGCACCCCTTCAGCTCCAATCAGCATCAACAAAACTCCCAGCATGCAACAAATCTAAAGAACACAGACAAAGTGTTAAAAAATAAATAAATACAGCTATAATTACTACAAAACTCCATATTGTAAAACCAGTTAAAATAATACATCTACCTGGAACTCTCAATGCTTCAAAAATACTCTACAAGTAACGTCACTTTGCCGCTAACACACATTGATACAAGGTTAAAGGTTAGGAAAGGTTACGGAACGATGTGTCTTCACTGATAGGCAGCTATTGTCTAAGGGAAAACTGAACTAATGACTAAATTTCTTCTGTGTCTGCGCTAGTCAGAAATGAGCAAGTGTGGTTCTTTCTGGACAAATATCTGTGGCATTAAAATGTAACTGATGGTTTCTGTTCCAGGTTTTACAATACGGTGCCTCATCCCTGAAACTTTTGGTGTATTAAATTTGGTGGAAACAGGTGCAACCATGTACAGTTTTAAACTTTACAAAGCACTGCCTAATTTAGAGACTGACTAAATTTTGTTTTTCTTCCTCTCCTGCAAGTATCCTTTAAAACTTACCATTACAGTCTTGAAAATTGGAGGCATTTCTGTCATCTTCTATCTTGAGTCAAGGTTCCTTGCGAGTAAGGTTCCTGTGCTTCTTGCTGGATTAGCAGTGATCGCTACCAAGTTTTATAGTAATCGACAACACTGGCGATTAGGTAAGCATTTCCTTTTGTGTCATGCAAATCTTTGATGATTCAATGACTTTGGTGGACCAACTAAAAGTAAACTAGGTTGTAAGTTTCCTATGTGGGTCACTGTGGTGGACTGAATAATCTGTGGTCAGGTGTTCAAACAAGTTAGAGTTCATTGTTGTATGGAAGCTAAAATGAATATAACTGCAAAAAAAAAAAAAAAAAAAAAATGCTGTCACTAAAATGTACTCTCCTATTACAATCCTATACCAATCACACAGTTCAGGCGCAGATGAAGTAGGTAGACATGTGCATTATACTGGTATTCTGAGATCCACCGCACTACATTGGCTCCCTGTACTGGCAAACCTTAACTCCCCCCCACATGTCCAGACACTCAAAAATGTCAGCCACAGCCCACATCTTCAAGCCATCGAAGATGCATCTCCCCTCAGGAAAGCTGACCACCATCACCAGAACGTTTCAAAACATGATCAAGAAACATTTCTGCTGCCCAGCTGGGCAATACGATGAAGCAGTTAAATAAGGATTTCCTTCTATTCATACCAACCCAGCACCAGTCAAAGGTGAATGTAATGCCCAACTCTGCACAACACTGCCTGGGTGACCACACAAAAGAGCATCTCATTAAGAAACTGCATGCCTGCATTCATAAATAATGGTTCCGTTTGCATTAAACCATGACCTGAGGAGTGGAAAGACCTTTTGACCTGGGATCCCTTGAGTTAAAAAATTCCTCATTTCAATGAAAGCCAAACAATAAAAGTTTGGTTGTCAAACAATAAAAATGAATGGTAGCTTTTTAAGCGTTTCATTCTTTGTGGCAGGGATAACACTTACAACACCTACGTATATGCAACATTTAAAAATTAAACAAGAAAAAAACTCCCTGGAGTTTTGTGTCTAACAACTATGGTTCTTTGTGGACCAATAGCAAAGATAATTAAAAATAATAGTTTTAAATACCTCCTGGGACTACAAAAAACAAAAAAAAACAAAAGGGCACTGATTGCTTGTTTACATTTCAGTACAAGGAAACACAGAACTGCGACCAAGCGAGTGACAATGTTTAGTATTTTTATTAAATATCTTAGTTTTTAGTTAGAGTTCAACATTTTCATAGTTTAATTTGCAGCTGACGAGAAAGGAAAAAAAACATGCTCATGATTTAATATAGCTTTAAGGCAATTTCCCCCTGATTTCGGTCTTCTTTGATGTGGCTGCAGCTTTCTAGTATGAAGAAAAAAAACTACCCTTTTTTTTTTTTTCCTTTGGTTCATGTGAGAAGGGTACCATGACTGGAATATGAATCTACAAATCCAGGAATTGATCATTTTACTAGACAACACCGGCTTTTGACCTACAAAAGATCTGGGCTTCAAAGCGACCCAAGCATTTAAGGCCTTTGGCTTCGAAACCTTCATTATTGTGATATGCACAATTGGCAACTGCCACATCACAAACAGATCTTCTTTGATAACATCCTAATCAGTATGCCTTAACCCTCTTTCAAATAATCAAAACTTCAGCAGGAGCAAAGCCACTGGAGTTTGACTTCTGCCCAGTGTGGTGTCATCTCCTACACCACATACCCCATTTATCATACTATACCTGGTCTGTGCTTTAGCTGAATAAGTCGCTTTGGACAAAAGTGTCTGCAAAGCAAATTTTTTTTTTAATAAAATGCAAAAATGTATACTTTCCACCCTGCCTTTTCCGTGGGTTATACTTTATTGATAGAAACATAATTTCCAATTAACAAGAACAGAATGTCTGCATAAAAACATTTCTTTTTGGCGGTGCAAACACAAATTAAACAAAGCCAGCAGCAGCTTGTGATGTACTTGGCATTGTTTCAAGGAGAAAGGAGACACTCTGGAGACTGGGATCAGGAGAAAGACTCTCTCTCAAACGTACTTTAGAGCATGCTATGACAGTATCTAGTGTAGAGCTTCTTCTATCTAATAATAAAAAAATATTTTTAAAAAGTACATATAAACTGGACAGTATCCACAGATACAAACAGAGTTCCAACAATAGTGTAATAATGGGGAATTGTACCAATGTACTCTTGCAAAACTCATACACCCATTGCAAAGAGGCTACAGGATTCTACATGAAACCAGTAGTTGGCAGAGTGGCAGAGTTCTTTGGGGTTTTTTGTCGTTGTTCTATATTTTACTTCCAATACGCACACATACACACAAATCTTTTTGTTTTCTCTTTACTCTATATCAAAATGTGTAAACAACAAATATTAGCTAACAATGCTAACAAAATCAAGCTAGAGCTTTTTCAAAAATAATTTGCAGTCTAATTAATTGGATACATAATACATCATTTTGAAAAGAATATTTCATTTTATGTTTTGAATTTAATTGTGACGTGAAGGTTAATTTTAATTTTAAAATATATTTAACAGAAATCATTGACCTGGGAATCATTGAATCAGTCAGTAAAATATAAACTGATATTAATAAAATCAATTCCAAACTAAAACGAAATTGAAATGGGGCTCCAAAAACTAAAACTAAAATAAAAAATAAATAAAACTTTAAACTGAAATTAAAGTGAAATTGAAATGAAAACCCAGAAAAAAACGAATGGAAAAATAAAAAATGTAATAACCCTGCATAGAAAATCATCATATCTTTACTCTTTCACAACTGGGCTAACCGTTTTAGCTGATGTCACTTTGTTGCTCCAGGGAACATAAAAGGAGCAGAGAGGATTCTCAGAGGTAAGAAGATGTAAAACTGGTGACCTCTTTCAGAACAAATGACGCGTGGGCAAAGAATTCTTCAAACCGTACAGCAAGATGAGGAAATAAAACAAAAAGCCCACGAGGCCAAGTTGCTTGAAAGTGACATCACAGACCTCAATCATTTCCGGGTGTGAATTTAGGTCATTCGTGTCTACAGTCAATCGAGGAAATTATCTAGGCCCATCCACCCACCCACCCGCCCACATGCCACTTCTTTAATATAACGAAATGGTAACCCTGGTAAGAAACAATTGCTTTCCTCTTTTATATCTTAATTCAATTCAGGATAGTTCCCAGAATCCTTAGGATTCCCTACAGATTGATTAAAGCTATGCAATTTAATATTGATTCGATGTAGTTCCGTACTGTTTTGATATTATTTAAATGTCATATTTATGAATACTATTAGAGACAATGTTATAGAAGTTACAATTTCATGTTAGGGTTTGAATTTGGTTTTCCTTACACTTTATACTTTATACTTTATACTTTATACTTTACTACCTAGTTAACCTTGCAAACAGCTTAAAATACTTTTATATGAAGAAAAATATTCTTTGGTGCTGTTTTTATTCAATTTTATTTTATAAAAGCCAGCTGTCAGAGAAATCACACACAGTTTAATTCCTTATTCAGGGAAGGCAGTTCTTAAAATCAAAGAAATCAGGCAGATACAAAATGCACTGGTACATCTAAAGACATTGGGCCAACTGCAGAAAACAATCTTAACCGTTTAGCATGGGTTTTATTTAAGTAATGTAACCCATTACATTGCCATACAAGTACAGTTTGTCACAAAACGATGAACAGATTTCAGATCATATTTTCCAGAGGAATAAAAAAAAACGCATGTGGTGTGTTTTCTGTTTTATATTATATTTACATTTGTGTTTGAGTAAAATTTCTGGTGCATCTTTCCCATTATCGGTGTTTATGAAAACGTTGACTCTTTAATGAGTTTGACGTAGGCACTGCTTTGTTTCAAACAAAGATATCGTTGTCGTAGATCACTGACTGCTCCAATGTGGTGTCATTTTTTTCTACCCACAAAATATCACACCTTGACTCAAATCAACATGATAAATGTATTTCTCAGTTCCTTTTAGGAAAGAGCCCAAAATGAATGGAGCAGGTGGATTCATTCAACGTAGGCTTCCAGGTGTAATGAAAGTAGAAGAACCAATGACGGCAAATGAAACAGACAGAGTTTATGCAATACTTTGATTTAAACCCTAAAATTGCAACAAAAATCAGTTTAGGTTCATTTTAAAATGGGTTTAGGTATTACCGTAATAAACCCATTTTAAATCCAACCTTCACAATGTTCACTGCAATTGACCCAATGGGTTTAAACGCATGGAGCTGCTAGTTGGAGACTAGTAGTTTTCGGAGTGGTGATGAGGAGACGCATATGGAATTGTTTCATAACTCCTATTGTTGTAGGAACTATGGCAACACCCAAAATATCCAAACCTCAAGACAGCACCACACACACACACCCATATCGAAAATAAACTGTTGTTTCAATGCTGGCAAAACCCCTGTGGTAGTATGCTGGGTCACTTTGAAATGCAGGAGCGTCTGAAGGAGAGCTGTTTGGAAAGCGAAGCCTTGTGCCAGATGCGTTAGGATACCGTTCCTGAGGGTTTGATTAAACCTATCAACCCCAAGTTGCCCAGTGGTTGACGGCTGTGGGGATATGCTTGATTACCTTATCATTGAGGAAAGTGGAGGGAGCATTGCAGGCAACACGCTCACCTATTCAGTCGGAGAAATCTGTGTCCTGTGCCTGAAGTGGAAATCAAGGCAGTGAGAACCTGGTGTTCCGTGCAGAGTGTGAATGCCTGACTGTTAAGGTACATGTGCTAGTGTCCACATGCCCAGACATATGCCAGTGCCTTACGCTCCCACGCCGAGTACTTTTGTTTGGTAGCGCTCAATGCACGAGAGGCAAATGCCAGAGGCTCTCTGTTCCATCTTGGAGTTGAGAGAGGACAGCACCCAGTGCCAAGGCCGCGGCATCCCAGATTACCAAGGTGGGGCTTGCAAGGTCATTGTGGGCCAGGACGGGTGCAGAGCTCCAGGCACTCCAGGCAGTCCACAGTCCAGGTCCAGGGAGTTTACTTCTAAAGCAACAGACGCAAGGTGCAGTTGTGGCAGAGTGCTGTGACAAAAGGCGATGGTAGTATTGTAGTGGGCTCTAGAATATGGTGGATCACATCTACATTAGACTGTAATGGAAAGATGCCGTGTGCCGACAGCCGGAACCCCAAAAACTCGACTAGTGGCATTGAAAGGAAACACTTCTCCTCGTTGAGCGTGAGGTTGTGCTTCGCTATCCAGCGGAACACCAGGCAGAGGCAGTCTTCATGGACAGAGGTGTTGGGACTGTGCACACGGGATGGCAGCACAGTTTTTTAGAAAGCAACTGGGTGCCGACCTCAAACTGAAAAGGCATACATGTGCAGCGTGTATAAGAAAAGCAGAGAGGTCCCTGCTGCTAGGGTGTGAGGTAACCTGGAGGTAGCCTTGGCTGGATCACTGGGGTCACTGTGGAGAGATAGTCCAAGCCATCAAACAGTGCTGGCCACTGGTGTTGCTGGGGGAAGCCTAGAGATGTCGAGTTACGAATTACTAAAAACTGATGACTATTAGTGCAATAGTAAAGGAAACTGGCAGTGGGACATGGTGTTGGTTTGCAGGAGAGCATATACATTTTAAATTTGGCAAACTGTAGTCATTTGTTTTTGCCTACGTTTAAGCCAGCTAAAATGAAAAATGTAACTGTGTTTGCCAAAGGGTGTCTCCCGACATTTTAAGTGAAAGAGAGGGGACCCAGCTTTATTAGCCACAATGCGAAAAAGTAGTTACCATATATAATCCTGAAAAC
>JAOYSI010010723.1:0-10234 GCA_025775065.1 Hiodon alosoides
TATATATATATATATATATATATATTGAAACATTCTCCTCCAGGCTGCATTCACACTCTTTAATAGGTCTATTTAATGTATGCTATTTAAAGCTTGCATATCCCCGCCAGGGATTTTCCATCAATCTGACAATGTTAATAGGCATGCATCCCTAAAACCGGAAGAAATTTGGAAATGGAGAGCACTTTAAAAAATTACATGCTGTGACATGTTTCAGATATGACGGTCTTAAAGGAAGAACTAAGATTTCAAGTTTCAAAACCTTGACTGTCGAGGAACCGCTTTTTACTTTAAAGTAATATCCTCTCTGACTACATAACTATGCCTAGGGAAAACGGCTCATTCACAATGAACCTAGCATGGAAAGACAAAGGTTTTATTTACTAATTAGTTAATTAGTTAATAAAAAAAAACCAAGTTCCTCACCTAGTTTGGATCTACCCACCAACCCAATTGAGCAGACAAACAAGAGTTTTATTGTATGTAATTACAGGTAAATAATTAGGTACCAAAATAATAAATGGCCAACACAAAACAACGCGCTAGCTTATATTGTATTCTTTTTTGGGACAACTGATTTTCATATAATGGTGGAATGATAATCTGTCAAATTTATATAAGTTATTTTTAAAGTGTGTCCTGTTTTCTTTCGATATTTAAAAAGTCACATTTTGAAATTTTGTTTTGCTATTTTCATAGAAATGCATTGGCATAGAACTCCTAACTGACTAGAATAGTCTTGCCTACCCCCTAAAAATAAACAAGTTCACAAAAAAAATACTTTTTCAAGAAACTATGCGAAGTTGTTGTTTTGAGGGACATGATCCGTGTGTTCCAGTCAATACCGTGATTAAATGTGAATAACCTTTCAGGGAAAACAATGCCTCACTGCCCTCCATCCCATTCCATTCAATTTTTTTGTTACCATTGGATTAGCTAAAATAAAACGAGATTGAACCTGAAATCTAATAATTGGGGGTCATTTGCCATTCGTTATCCCAATTTGTTGTATCTGTGTTTTTTGAGGTTTTTTTTTTAGGCTTATTTATTTATTTACTTATTTATTTAAAGAAAACTGCTTCATGTAAACTTAATAATGACATCCTGAAAAAAGCTTTTAGACAAGATGGAAACCAGATTTCACATCAAAATCTCAGTGACTTTGCTTCTGGCAAACTAAAGTATTGTGATGATAATGTGGTTATTCAGCGAAAAGCCTGTCCTTGAAAAATACTTAAAAAAATAAATAAATACCATGTATTCTTTTTAGTGTTTGCTAAAGAGATTGGCATATTGAATCTGTCTAGTTACAATACAGAAGGTTTGTCAAAAAGAGACCATTGAAGCAAAGCCCCTCCAGCACTACTCTCATTCCCCAGCCTTGATTTCCCTCATTCCCTCTTGGCAATCCTATATTAGGATATATTACAGACAACTATAAATACGGTATGATATATTACCTGTATTTGTATGTTTGGATATGTTTGCATTTAATTTTAATTGGATGTATTTGTGTGTTATGACCTTTACCGTCATATGTTCAATAGCTGATTATTTTAATTAACATGCCATGTATTAAATACACTCAGTGGCTTAGGTTTTCTTTTCTCTGTGTAGTCAGTTTTCTTATTATTTTTGTACGTTGTTTTTTTCCTCTTCTGCATTTTGGACATTTTGATGTGTGTAGCAAATCTTCTCTCTCTCCATTGACTAGCAACATGCAACTTTGCTTGCATTTCTTGACAGCTAGTAGCATTTGTGTAGCAGCATGTAGAGGAATGTTGCTGTTTTTGAGGAAAGTTTTCCCTTTTATGGTATTAAGGGGTTTTGTTAGGATTAATTGAATTGCCCTTTGTGGCACGCAGCTGGCTGCCACGCCCTCCCCAACAGGACAATGACGGGCAGCAATGTCGAGAAGGAGGGCTCTGATTGCCCTTTAATTGGACCTCGTTGTGCACCTGAGTGTGGTTCCACTGATGTTAATCACACTCAGGTGCCAACAATCCCAGGCCCCTTTTAAGAGCCAGAAGATTTGGCTCAGGGGGAGATGGAGGAGGAAGTAAGAGATTGGAAAGACTGGGAAAAGAAGGTTTGAGTTCGTTGCAGATTTTTGTGCAGTTCTTCTGGTATTTATTTTGCTGGTTGTAGGAAACTAAGTTTGTTTGACATTATGCCCAATAAAAGGTTTTCTAGCTGTTCTTGGGCCGAGCACGCCCTCATGTGTGACACCCTTGTATCAGAATTCGGGTTTTGTTCTGTACTATAGATATAAATCTCTGTAAGCAAATTGACTTGTTAAGAGACTTTCAACTGTTTTCTGAATCAACAATCGATGGGAATCTACATAGAAAGTTGCCACGTTGAGCACTTGACAATTTCAATAGCAAAGTTCATCGCTGAAGAATCTGAGTAGGAAAGAGGCTATGGTGTGGGTGTCACAAATATTTTGCATGGAAATTTTTTGGAACAGTTTGACATTTGGGTCTATCCCAGGCCACCAAAATGAGACGCTTGCCCCATGAGAATTCAGTTTGAATTGGAGTAAAAAGGGAAAATGCAACCTTTTAACAGTTTGTTTGACACCATCATATAAGGAATTTCTGTTTGAACATAGTAGCAGAGCAGCAAAGACAAGGAGCTTTAAATCTGGCAGGTGTCACTTATTTTCAGGGTCTATGTGAAAGTAACAAGCTTGAAAATATCCCCCAGAATGGACTCAATAGGTAAGATATATATTACAGGGTAATCGGCTGGTACACATCAATAACATAAGCCATCTGTGGAACACACCCTGGAGACCTGTCAATGTAACACGCCCAGGCTGGCCCAAACTGACAGGAAGCCTATACTACAACACCCATATCCAGCACCTCTGACACTGCACCTGAGTATGTTGTACAAAACAAGATAAAACTCAGTTGTTTGTAAAGAAGAAGAGAGGGTTATGACTGAAATGTTTTTGTTTGGTGGCTGTGTTGCTGTGTTTTTAAATCATATTTGTAATATTTGTATCTCTAGTTTAATATTGAGAGGGAAAAAAAGCCTTAAAATAATTTGGTTTTATTAGATTGAGAGTGGAGTTTTTTGGTTTGAGTTTTATTACATTTATTACATTTGATAAAAGCTGTAAACTGACCCACCATCTCCCCGTAACTATAGTCATGACTAATGTTTTTAGATGAACTCTCTGCGAGTGAATTTTAGCCCAAGTAAAAATGCATACACATTTATGTCAGCAGGGTTTATGAAACTGTAATGATATGGGCATGGTCGAGTTTAATTAATATTTGTTACAATATGTGTGTTATTAACAACCGATCAGGTAAGGGATATTTGAAAAGTACTGTTACATCAATGCACTGGGGTACATCTCTTTTTTATGTGCTTTGGTGATATCGCCATAAATAATGACATCATCTAAATAGCATTTAAGTATGAAGCTTTTTCTATTGTCTTCATGCAGATTTGCAGATTTGCTTAATGGCTGTTTCCTGTGTTATGCAGACAACACGGGCACGTCAGTCAGCATCAGTGGGACAAGAATGAAAAGCCAGCTAACATCATCATCTTCACACCTGTGCACAGTTAATGTTGGCTCTGCCAAATTTAGATGCAAATTTGGTGACGATAACATTGCATTGTATCACTATGATAACCATATGCACAGTATGGGTGTTGCAAAGCATTTCGGTATTTAATCATACAATTTTAAAACAAGGTTCGAGACACTTCAGCCGCTGAACTACTCAGGGTTCCATTAGTGAGAATATATTCTGTTTAGATGATATATATATATGACTCTGAAAAACATCAAAAGAAAGATGCCCATGGTCCCTGCTCATCTGCGTGAACGTGCCTTAGACATGCTGCATGGAGGCATTAGGACTGCAGATGTGGCCAGGGCAATAAATTGCAATATCCGTACTGTGAAACGCCTAAGAGTGCAACAGGGAGACAAGATGGACAGCTGATCATCCTCACAGTGGCAGACCACGTGTAACAACACCTGCACAGGATTGGTACATCCCAATATCACACCTGTGGGACGGGTACAGGATGGCAACAACAACTGCCCGGGTTAAACCAGGAACGTACAATCCCTCCATCACTGCTCATACTGTCCGCAATAGGTTAATAGAGGCTGGATTTAGGGCTTGTGGGCCTGTTGTAAGGCAGGTCCAGACCAGACATCACCGGCCACAACGTCACCTATGGGCACAAACCCACCTTCGCTGGTCCAGACAGGACTGGCAAAAAGTTATCTTCACTGACGAGTCACTTCACTTTGGTTGTTCCGTGTTTTGTTATTGTTCATGACGTGTGTGTGGATGTCGGGCTGTATGGTTTGTTTGTGTTGCCGTAAGGGAGAGTGCGTTGAGGCTTTACGTCAACGGATGACGTGTAAGACAAGAGACGGAATATAGCATCTCGTGAGTTAACGATAACGACTTGTTGGAGTCAGTTTCACACCATAACATTGGCGATGAGGATGGCTGAATTTGTGCTTTCACCCCCGCCTGTCTTCCTGGCACTAGCCGGTGAGCCGCTTGTTCCCTGGACTCACTGGATTTCGTCTTTTCAGACAAACCTGCTTGCTGTCGGTCTGGACGACGTGAGTGATGCCCGCAGGCACGCACTGTTGCTGCACTGCCTTGGGACTGAGGGCCAGCGCGTATTTTCCACTTTGGGACTGGCGGATACGTACGTTGAAACGGTCGCTGCACTTCAGAGGCATTTTGCCGCTGCCCAGAGTTTCCTCCTCCGACGTTTCAACTTCAGACAGCGGGGCCAGTGTCTGGGTGAGTCCGTGCTCCAATATTTTGCTGGAATTGGCGCTGCCATGTAAATTCGGAGCACTGCATGACGAAATGATTCGGGACTTGCTTATTGAGAAAACTTCTAGCGTGTACATGTGTGAGAGACTATTGCTGGAATCGGATGATTTAACTCTGGCTAAAGCCATTCAATTAGCGTGCCAAGTAAAGTCTGCTGCTGCCTGTGCTGCTCAAATTACTGGGGCTCACTCTTTTGCTGCAACTACTGAACTTACAGTGCAGAAAGTCCAGCCTGCCTAACTGCAACAGGACACAGAACCTGGTCTCCCTGTCCGACAAGCATAGCAACTTCCTGCTCGTTCAAGGCAGCGTTGTGTTAACTGTGGGTCCACCAGGCATGGGGTCAGAGCATGATGGAGCATGGAGGCAAACCTGCACGAACTGCAATAAACCGAACCACTTTGCCAGGTGGTGTCGCTCCGCCCCAGCACCAGCATCAACACCAGCCACAATCCACACGGTGCTCACCAGCCCTACTGGGTTTAAGTCTTGTGCTGTATATCTTAGGGATGTCTGCCTTCCCCTGGTATTGGACACTGGGGCCAAGGTGTCTCTGCTTAATTTAGACACCTACAAGCAGTTTTTTTTCTTTTTCAGCGCCCCTCCACTGTTCTGAGTGGTTATGGCCAGGCTAGAATCGAAGTCCTGGGCTCCCTTCAACTGCCAGTGTGCTATGGAATCAGGTCTTTGTCGGCCTTCCTATTCCACGTCACACGCAAGGGGGCCAACCTCCTGGGTCTTGACCTCTTCATGGGGCTCGGTTTCTCATTGACCAACACTGACTGCGGCACTGAGATCCTGCTGGTCACCTACACCCAGCAACGTCAATGGCCAGCTCTGTTTAATGGCCTGGGCTGCCTCTCCGCCTTCTTTCACCAGCCATGGGTTGACCCTGCGGTGACCCCCGTGATCCAGCCACTGCGCCACATTCCCCTCGCCCTGCTGGATCAAGTGTCAGCTGAGCTGAAGGTACTACTGGATTCTAAGATTATTGAGCCCATCAACACCTCACCCTGGATCTCAAACCTGGTGATAGCTAAGAAGAAGTCGGGTGGGCTCCGCATCTGCGTAGATCTGAGTGCGGTGAACACGGCTATCATTCCAGACAAATACCCATTTCCAATGGTGGAGGAGCTCACCACCCAGTTTTACGGTTCCCCGGTTTTCAGCAAATTGGACCTACGCAAAGGCTACCTCCAGGTTCCCTTGCACCCTGACAGCAGAGACCTCACTGCCTGCTACAGTACAACTTCAAGCTCCAGTTCACCCCGGGCCTTGACAACGTGGTAGCAGACCTGCTGTCCAGAGCCGTCATTGCTGCTGACCCTGTCAGCCAGCAGGGGGACTCGGATGATGACCTGATTCAGCTGTTGCAAACCCCTCTTCAGGCTGCAGTTTCTCTCCTTGAGCTCCAGCAGGCCTCAGCGGAGGACCCCCTATTCTGTACCCTGCATTCCTACATCTCAAGTGGATGGCCTGCCCGGGTGCCTGATGAGCTAGCGCCGTTCGCCCGGATCAAGGAGGAGCTGTTGTGCTGGAACGATACTTGTGTGGCCCGGGGTCACTGCATAGTCGTGCCACAACAACTGTTGTGCCGGCTGCAAGGACTTTGTGACCTCCTTCCAAGTCTGAATCTGGTGTGGGGGAAGGGGGGGAAAATGTTGCATTTGGTTGTTCCATGTTTTGTTCATGACGTGTGTATGGATGTTGGGCTGTGTGGTTTCTTTGTGTTGCCGTAAGGGAGAGTGAGTTGAGGCTTTATGGCAAGGGAGGACGTGTAAGACGAGAGACAGAATAAAGCATCCCTTGAGTTAACGATAACGACTTGTCAGAGTCAGTTTCACACCATAACAGAGTTGCAGTTTTGTCTCACCAGGGGTGATGGTCGGACTCACGTTTATCGTCGAAGGAATGAGCATTACACCAAGGCCTGTACTCTGGAGCAGGATCGATTTGGAGGTGGAGGGTCCGTCATCGTCTGGGGCGGTGTGTCACAGCATCATCGGACTGAGTTTGTAGGCAATCTCAATGCTTTGAGTTACAGGGAAGACATCCTCCTCCCTCATGTGGTACCCTTCCTGTAGGCAAATCCTGACATGACCATTTAGCATGACAATGCCACCAGCCATACTGCTCATTCTGTTCTTGATTTCCTGCAAGACAGGAATGTCAGTGTTCTGCTATGGCCAGGGGAGAGCCCGGATCTCAGTCCCAATGAACACGTCTAAGACCTGTTGGATCATAGGGTGAGGGCTAGGGCCATTCCCCCCAGAAATGTCCGGGAACTTGCAAGTGCCTTGGTGGAAGAGTGGGGTATCATCTCACAACAAGAACTGGCAAATCTGGTGCTGTCCATGAGGAGGAGATGCACTGCAGTACTTAATGCAGCTGGTGGCCAGATACTGACTGTTACTTATTTTGACCCCCCCTTTATACCCCCCTTATATATGTACTTAAATTGTATTTCTATATTGATTCACTTATTTCCCAATTGATCTGTTATTAGATTATTACAGAAAAGTTATTACTTGATTGCTTGCAGCAATCTGACTAAGTGTTGTCATCTAAGGGACTGCTGAATTCTGTTGTTTACGGTGTTGCCCTTATTGATTGATGACCTCTGCCTCGTGGGTAGTTTGAATAACCTGTGTCAACTTAAATTCTTCTTCTGCTGCTTGATCCTGATCCAAACATGAAGTACCTCTCTAAACATTTGTGCTTGTAAAACACCTTCCGATTTCTTTATTCATCACTGTTATACAGCATTGACCTGGATACGTGTAAATATATGCATCTAACCTGATGACCACGCATTATTTTTGTTACCGTTTTAAAGTCTTTAACCACTCGACCACCTTGTATGGCCCCTGCCACTTTGCTAAAAACTTACACCCCATGGTAGGCAGTAGTACTAGCACTCTATCCCCAGGGTGGAACTCGTGTGGCTGAGCGGGTCGGTTGTAGGTCCTCTGTTGAGCCAAGTGCTCCCTTACCAATGGCATGATGGGGTTGATGCAGTCCCTCATGTCCTGGATATGCTGTTTGACGGACCGATGAGGTGATTGGCACTGTTCCCCGAGGTCTCCAAACAGGTCTAGCTCAAACAGGGGAAACCATGTGGAAGATCTCTGATGGCAAAGGGCATACAGGGTGACATCAGGTGCCAATCACGCCCACCCTCCTCTACCACTTGCCGCAACATTTTAGGGTCCAGGTGAATCGCTCCACTAAGCTGTCTGTTTGAGGGTGATAGATGTTTTACCTGAAGGAGCTGGCACGGGATAGAAATCAGCCGGGGACCTCGATGATTGGCAGTGCCCCCAGGGGGGCAGGCGGAGGGCATCTGGGGGTGATGTGATGGCACACGGAACACCGTTGGCAAAAGTTTTGGACCACTGCCTCCATGGTTAGCCAATAGAACCGATAAAAAAAATAGTTCCAGGCTGTTATGCACCCCCAGATACCTGTCCAGTGGGTGGCTGTGATCCAACTCCTTTTTTCTCCCCACCATGGTGCATTGTCGTAGAGGAGGCCATTGTTGGTCACCAATACTTGGGCCCAGCAGTGTTTCAGGAGGTTGTCCTCTTTATGCTCCTTCAGAAATGACCCCTGTCAAGAAACCTGCTGGAACAAATCATAGAGAGGGTTTTGTTGTGCCTGAGGCCTCATCTTCCTGGTTGGCCTCCGAGTCCACCTTCCACCAAGAACGCTGGTCATCAGACAGGGTTGGGGAAGGTCCTTGGGCCCCTTCTCCGGTTTCCCTGTGAGACAATGTCTTGGGTCTTCAGGGCAGCATTACACAGGGTCTGGAACCCCCAGCACGTCCGGACTGGCCAGGGTCTGGTGCTCCCAGAATCCTGCAGGACCTCAACCCTTCACCCCAGCAGCCACCTGGACGACGACCTAAGATGCCGTGTGCTGGTCTGACTGAAACCATCATTGGGATACTCAGAGAAGCTGCATCATCTGGGTGTGGGCGGAGGCTTCTAGGTTGTATGTCCAACGGTTGAACTAATGTGCTGCTGCCACTGGCACCAGGATCATTTCCTTTTATCGGGGGGTACTGGTGTGCCTCAGCTAGGGACAGACAGTTGTATGCCTGCTGAGCCTCCTCGGTCTGAAGGTGGACCAGGATTTTGGCCTACTCAGTTGGGTCCCACATCTCCCTTTCAACAATGATCTCAAAAGTGTAGAGATAGACTTAAATTTTATCCTGGGGGGTCAGCTTGATGGGCAGTCTGCCAATGGTCAGGGATTGCCGCCCTCTGCCCGACGCAAGGTGGTGTTGTAGTAGCTCCTCTGTAACCCTCTCTAGGCTGACAGCCATCTGCTGGGTGACCTGCCGCTTTTGGATGTCCATCCTGGATGAAGGACAGAGAGAGAGCGAGAGTAAGAGTACAACCCCACTTCAGGTGGCATGATCTTCTTTGGTTCAGGACCTGAGTTGTACTCAACCACTAGCGGTGTGTACCTGCATTCTCCTCCAATGTGGCAAGGAAGGAGGACAAAACAAGGTTCAGGGTGTTCAAACGGGGTCCCTGCAGCTGGAATTGTCTGTGGAGGGGGTGCCGTGGGAAAGGTGGGTGGCAAGAGTGACAGGATATCCTTCTGGATGAGGTAGAGGTTTGTGCTCGGAGCGTTCTTAGATGGAGGACTCACATGGTCCGAGAGTCATTTTTGGTAGCCTCAGTGGTTCTTCTCATCGGTATCTGTAATGAAAGCGATTACAAGAGTCAGGTCCGCATTGTTCAGTTACCACTCTTCCTCAGAGTCCTCGAATCTGGGTTTTATGGCAGGTGTGATAAGCCCAGAGTGGAGACAGGTGTGCCTCATCAGAATCCGCCAGCTTTGGGTCATTAGCACGCTGTCCCTCGTTTGGACTCATTCTGCCCTCTTTTTTGTAGTTCCTGTGGCCAGCTGTGTGGGCGTTGGCGCAACACTGAGGTCGGTCTGGCAGCAGTGCAGCCACATGTGTCAGTAGAAAAAAAAAATATTTAGATTTCCTAACATTCATTTTCTTAAAGAAAAACAAGGAGTTCTGCTATAGATGGTATTGTCTCCAAAGAGCCCTGATCTCAACATTATCGAGGTTCTCTATGATTACCTGGACAGACAGAAGCAAATAAGACAGCCAAAGTCTGTATAACAACGGTGGAAAATTCTCCAAGATGCTTGTCACACCAATTATTGATTTTTTTGTTGTTGTTGTTTCTGTTATACATACACATATGGACAAAATTATTGTGACACCAACACATTACACCTACAGGAGCGTTTATGACATCCCATTCTAAATCTATAGGCGTTAATATCGAGTTGGTCCCCCCCTTTGCAGCTATAACAGCTTCCACTCTTCTGGGAAGGCTTTCTACTAGATTTTGGAGTGTGTCTGTTGGAAT